>VKKT01000107.1:294125-305686 GCA_008038995.1 Haliotis laevigata
TTTTAAACATGCCCATCTGGGTTATTATTCTGCCAAATTTCAGACTTTTGTCTTAAATAATAAAAATGCCGTGTCGTCCTAAAACTTCAGATCAAAATCTCTAAAATACAGGGGTTGCGTTTCTTTTTTGACAGAGTTTATTTCTTTAGCCCGGCAGTTTAAAATGAGATTTTAGTTGATGCCGGTTTCATACTTAGATACATGGTAGACAACAAATAACTCTGCAGTGTGAAGCCCGATGTGACGTAAACATGTAACTTGTTCACTCACTCAAGTGTATAGTGTTAAGGTTTTTGGATTAAGGGGGTCGACTGTGTACAGGATGTTGGTGTCTGCATCAACTTCAAGTAGCATGACCTATACATTTTCGGTCGACTGACACACGTTAATGCACGGAACATAATATCTCTCGTTTCTATTTTTTTCATAATTTCATCTGTAGGAATCACAACACAGGATTGGCATATCGACCGGAGGATCTTTATCTTTAACCAGAAACATCCGGAAAACATAACCATTCTGTTTTTGTCCAGAAAAACACACACTATCACCTTGCATAATTGAAACCACCTTTTCACCTTAAACCAAACATTGTCTTATGTGTGGTATTTACTTTACACTTGACATTTCGACTGGAGAATTGAGTCGGGCTACACACTGGGAACTCGCGGAGACATCGCTTATACACGCATCTTGTGAGTTTAGTAGAGAATTGTATATATGGTTCCTGGTCATATATAATTGCTAACCATTAGCCGGCAATGACGTCTGGAGAGTGACATTAACAGTAAACATTTGATAGGAGTCTTGAATAAATGTTTATTATTTGACAATTTGATGATGTTTATTTTTACACAAAATCTAATTAGGTATTTCTGTGAAATTAACACACTCGTTCTGTTGACATGTATCGGTACCGCTGCAGAACAGTGTAAAAGAGAAAAATGACTTAAATGGAATTGTTTCTGTAAGAAAATAAACGTAAATACCACGATCAGTAAACATTCTTGAAGCACTTTTTCCTGATTTTCAGGACAGACCAGGCAAATGTTAAGCTGATACGTTTCCATCCTTGAACTATTCTATTGAAAAATTCACAGGTCGTCTTGTCCACTGTAAACAAGCCAGAGAAGTGAGTATAACCGGGATGTGTATGATACACGATATATCAGGAAAGCGGTTGCCATTGTGCACATACATCTTAATGCAATGAATCTATAGTTATCACACGGGTTTTATATCATTTAACAGGCATAGCCCATCTGACAGTGCTGATGAAATGTAATACACAATATGGGACTAAGATGAACGTGGGTTAGAATAGGACTCAGTATTGTATTCAATGTTGTAATTATAAGGGGCATCAGATTTAGATTAGGATGTCAGAACCGTTGACTTGGTTCAATGACGTCACAGGCCAGTGCTGGTCACATCAATAAAGGTAAAAGTGACACAAATATTTCCATTATCATTAGATATATGCACTAGACGCAATCCCATGTACAATTCAGATTAAATCATAAACTACATGTTTCCGTGACCCTGGCTCGACCATCTGCAAGTGCTGTGGGGTAGCTGCAGACAAGAATTCCACTCCCCAAACGGTACAATGTGTGAAGCCATCTTCTGGTGTGCCCCGGTAGGATATTGTTGGTCTAAAACGGGGTAAACCCATACCCACACACTCACGAATATCAGCAGGCTGCCGTGGTCTCATTGAAATATTTCTGTATGCAGAGTGAGACAACAAACAGACCTGGATACACTTTATCAATATTGATGCTGGGTTTGTAATTAGATCAGGATGGAACATCAAAATCGGCCTCCCTGGCACAAGCTTACCATAACCTTCATGAACTATCCAGTACGCCGGGATAACATAGTAGTACTCACACATGTATATTTACGTGCTTGTCTGCATTTCGGCTCATTAACCCAATGAAATAAGCATATTCGAAGACATACACTCTCCATGTGATGGATGCAGTAGTAAAACGATTGTTCAAATAGACAGTGTTTTTACATACTGCAGAGAAGCGTTTCCTCTACAGACCAGGTACGATTAGGAACAAGAATACTAATTAAGTCATTAACACTCTGCTCCATTGGCCAGATGCTGGTTACTTTACTTTGCCCGGTAGTGTACTTAAAGGGAGTTGTCGGGGGTGATGTGGATAGGCCTTCTTCAGAACTTCCATCCCACTCTCATCTGACATTTGCATACTAGCGGCCAAGGTCATGTTGACATGAAGCGCTGTAGCAAATGAGATAGAGAGAGAAGACAGTCTGTTCAAGTATAGGTAATATTTCATAGAAAATCGATATCTTTGAAAAAAAGGTACAAACATCCGAATGGCTTATGTTTACATACATCTTAAGAAAAACATATTTGCTGAGGAAATGAACGCAAACATAAAGGGATATTACCCTATTAAATGAATGGTGATTTAGCTGTTATTAGATTGCATGGGAAAGAGGAATTGGGTGCGCCTGTGCTGATTATTGGATATCCTCACAAAGGAGATCCTTGATCGGATCGTTGAGAGTGCAACTTATAGGCTTATGGGTCATAAGTTTGTTAATGGTGGTATCTATGTAACCTGTAAATGTACTAGACAGCACAAGATTGTATGGGTTTCCTCGTTCATTTCCGAACTTCACCTCTTTGATCGTTCTGTTTAAGTTGTATTGAGTGATTTGTATGTATTTGTGGGTCTCAGTATATAGAAATAGTCCCGGAAAACTAATGGCATGCAACTTCAAAACAACATTACTGGCAGAGTAGAACTGTCTACACGCATATAGGCGACACACGTTTGCAGACTTGTTTTGAGTGAGTGAGTTTAGTTTTACGCCGCACTCAGCAATATTCCAGCTACATCACGGTGGGCTGTAAATAATCGAATGTGGACCAGAAAGTCCAGTGATCAACATCATGAGCATCGTTCTACGCAATTGGGATACGATGACATGTGTCAACCAAGTCAGCCAGCCTGGCCACCCGATCCCGTTAGTCGCCTTTTACGACAAGCATGGGTTGCTGACGATTGATATTCAGTTGACATTTCATATGATATACCATTCTGTCGAAGTTAAAAACCTAAGTATATACTCCGAGGTTCGACAAAATGTGGATTAAAGAAGGAATAGGCAGTGACCAAGGTTTTACTTCGAATCAACCGTTCATTCGACACATCAAAGATGCATACAACGGCTGTTTAGAAATATTTTAGCCGGGCGTGTTAAGGTAAAAGCATATGCATGTTTTGGTAACTTTTGTAACAGGGTGAGAATTCAAGTTAAACTATAGTGTCAAATATTTTGGAGTTATATTTGTTGAGGTTGGCGCATTGAGCTACCACAATTCAAATGTTTTTAACACTACGAAATAATCTATAGAGGAAATAAACAACGCAAAGATCGATGAATGAACATTATTAAAAGTAGTTCATGCGATGACCTCCTTTGCATATTTATTGGATCATGATACCATGTTCATCGGATTGGATTATGGTATCGATAGCAGAATCTATTATGTTATAAACCATCACCTACTTTCTTTAAGGATATTAAATAACGTTAAGCATTCTCATTGCCGGAAGCAAGGCTTTATGACGGAAATTAGATTTGTTCTTTGTGAGGCAGTCTTGTTTTTACGCTACAATGGACGTGAATTATGAATGGAGATCGTTTATGAATTGTTGAAATGTAGCGATCTAAAATTACAATTGATGTTTTCCCTGAAGGAAATACGCGCAGGTCAGAATAGTATATGAGCAACGTAATAGGACTCTTTCAAATCCAGGAACAAATTAAATGCGGCCAGGTATACTACTGAAGCCATATAAGCTCAACGGGATTGTTTCCTGTTACTTTGGATCAGATTAAGTAACCCTATGGTATATGAAAGTATCTGGTGGTTGTTAACCTTCTCTTATATAGTGTAATTACATACGTCGCTGGTATACCCGCGAGTTAAATATTAGATAACAACATTGATGTACAAACATATTTAGGTTAGGATTACTACATTCTATTATGGTTTCAGTATGGTTCTTATACCGTTGTCAAGCCGAAACGTCGCATCATATATAATAAAAGAAGTTGTTATYCATAAACAATCTTACTTTCTTATTAGTCACCAACTTCTAAATCCCAATCTTTTTCCACGACTAATTTCAGAGAACTGTGCTTCACACGCAGCTGAACAGGCAGCTGGGCTATTGCTTCAAGTTGGTAATTATTAAACTCAGTAGCAACTGAAATTGGTGTTTGGTTAACACCTATACTTTAACACCATACGGAATTTAGCACAGAATAATAAAGTAAAACCTGGTCGAATTTTTACGCCGTTATGTTCTTTTCGTTAGGCTTTTAAAACTTGCTCAAAGATTCATGAGACATAATAACATAATCTAATTATTATTTGGAACGCTGGTCAAATAATCCTGGTTCTTGATGACCAAGTACAGACCACACAAACCAACGATTGATATTACAAACAACGATTCACGCCTGTCAACCAGTGGGTGATAACATGAACATCGTTCATCCTCATCGAGGGAGGATACGAAATACAAACCAAAGGTCTGTTCCCCTTAACCAAACGAATCACCTCATACGACCGCCAATATTCTGCTGATGCTTTTTCAACACTGTACCCTCGGGTACGTTTCATATTAATGTTAAGGCCCCATGTTCTTAGATGCCAACATGTCCGGGGAATATCAGGGGGAAATATTTTGAAATACGCTCTGCTTTGTTGTGCATGACTGCAATGAAAGTTGTCTGTTACTCAAGTAAATATTTAAGTACACGACAAATGCATCAGAGGTTCCCAACGTGCTGCAGTTGCATGATAAAAGACATATGTGCCCGGAGTAGGGAGTGGCTTTCCATTAGTAAATGTGTTCCAAGATGCACATCAAATTGCCACAAAGCTTCCGAGTCGTCCACAGCACGCTAGAGACGTTTTGATACACGATACACTATATCAACTTAATAGAATAAGGAAAGTTATGTGCATGAGATTGTTTGTGAGGCGGTACGCAGTACGGTGGGACTGAATAAACACTGACTCAATTGTCTTATCTTTGTCACATGTGACAGATGCGTTTACATGGTATACCAGTATCGACCGACAAGACTGAGAAAACCGTACGTGACCATGATATAGTGACTATTATAGAATCGTCCAATGGACTATTTCAAGCTGAGATTCCCCAGGATTAGGGAAACAGTTTTGTTGATATATGTTTCTACTTCTCAACCTGTCTACAATTCAGACAGCACACAGGCACTTGCGTATCTTTCTTGCCAACTTGGTGATGGGTCTTATTCAAATGTTTTCATAAAGTAACGTCTGTGAATATATTCATTATTGATATCGAGTTGAATGATATCAATAGTTCTTGTCAGCTATTGCTATAACAATATTTGAAAATGTTAATCCTCATTTTCTGCCTTATGGCAGTTAGGCGGCATCATATTAATAACGAACCAGTATTGTAAAGTAAATCCTTGGCACACAGATCTCTGTGAACTCGATGTTGATATTTAAGACTTAATTTGATGTAAAGTTCTTACGGACTCTCTGGTTTCATGACCTCAGATACAATCTAAACACTAATTAAAAAGTAAGTGAAATGAGCTCAACCAAGTTCATACCTTGACTTTCACTAGCGCACTTGACAAAGTTGATAACTTATACCTCATAAGCGGCTTGATAAAATCGATATCGTGTATCTCACCGACTGACCTGACAAAGTTGATATTTTGTATCTCACCGAGTGACCTGACAAAGTTGATATGTTGTATCTCACCGAGTGACCTGACAAAGTTGATATGTTGTATTTTACCGGGTGACCTGACAAAGTTGATATTTTGTATCTCACCGACTGACCTGACAAAGTTGATATGTTGTATCTTACCGAGTGACCTGACAAAGTTGACATCTTGTATCTCACCGAGTGAACTGACAAAGTTGATATGTTGTATCTCACCGAGTGACCTGACATAGTTGACATCTTGTATCTCACCGAGTGACCTGACAAAGTTCAGACGTGACCTGACAAAGATTATATATTTTATCTCACCGAGTGACCTGACAAAGTTGATATCTTGTATCTTACCGAGTGACCTTACACAGTCTAGACCTTCTATCTTACCGAGTGACCAGACACAGTTTATACCTTGTGTCTTACCGAGTGACCAGACAAAGTTGAAATCTTGTATCTCACCGAGTGACCTGACAAAGTTGATATCTTGTATCTCACCTAGCGACCTGACAAAGTTTAGATCTTGTATCTTACCGAGTGACCTGACAAAGTTGATACCTTGTATCTTACCGGGTGACCTGACAAAGTTTATATATTATATCTCACCGAGTGACCTGACAAAGTTGATATCTTGTATCTCACATAGCGACCAGACACAGTTTATACCTTGTGTCTTACCGGGTGACCTGRCAAAGTTGACATCTTGTATCTTACCGAGTGACCTGACAAAGTTGATATCTTGTATCTTACCGAGTGACCTGACAAAGTTGATACCTTTTGTCTTACTGGGTGACCTGACAAAGTTGATATCTTGTATCTTACCGAGTGACCTGACAAAATTCATGTATTTTATCTAACCGAGTGACCTTACAAAGTCGACATCTTGTATCTCACTGAGTGACCTGACAAAGTTGATACCTTGTATCTAACCGGGTGACCTGACAAAGTTGATATCTTGTATCTTACCGAGTGACCTGACAAAGTTTATATATTTTATCTCACCGAGTGACCTGACAAAGTTGACATCTTGTATCTTACCGAGTGACCTGACAAAGTTGATATCTTGTATCTCACCTAGCGACCTGACAAAATTTAGACCTTGTATCTTACCGAGTGACCAGACACAGTGTATACCTTGTGTCTTACCGAGTGACCTGACAAAGTTTATATATTTTATCTCAACGAGTGACCTGACAAAGCTGATATCTTGTATCTTACCGAGTGACCTGACAAAGTTTTTATATTTTATCTCACCGAGTGACCTGACACAGTTTATACCTTGTATCTTACCGAAGACCTGACAAAGTTGATATCTTGTATTTTACCGAAGACCTGACATAGTTGATATCTTGTATCTTACCGAGTGACCTGACAAAGTTTATATATTGTATCTTCCCGAAGACCTGACAAAGTTGTCAAGAGATACAAATGTAAGAATGTTAACTTTGTCGGATCATGAGATGAGAAACCATATTCCGTGGAGTATTCTTTCACGTACTAAAGTCGTGGATCGTTTTCTGAAAGCCCCCGTATCACTCAGAAAGACCAAATTATTTTCCGTAAAGAAGTGATAAGATTAAATGATATCTAATTATATTTTAGTGCAAATATGCAAATATGCTTTTTCTTCAGAAAATACTTTACACAAGCGACTTCAAGCATCATCAACTATTGCATATGTTTCAGTGTATCAACTATACTTCATACGTCATACCTAAAATTTGTGTTTTGTTGAATACCTATCTGGTAACTTTGGTATATGTTAATCACAGTTCAGCGAAATCTGTTCATTAACATGACCTTACTACCGATAAGAAAAAAACAAATGTCTATCTTTCGTGGGCTGATTGCTGGTGAATGTATTTGGCCATTACAAACACAGTGTGCAGCCTGAACAAACCCACACGTACTAATGACCCATTTATTTTCAACGCGGATGCGATTTTTTGCACGTTCGCCTACGTCGATGGTCGTACATATTGACACATCGTGAGCAGGGTATACCGCCCCAAGCATCCCACTGACCGCCATTAAATCCACCAACAATCTAGGCCATGATTAATTACCGTCGAGGCATACAGGTTAATCAGAAGGAACATTCTGGGTCATGGGTAATTACATCCTCATTGATATAGAAGGGTTGCTGTTGGCAAAGTCAATAGTCAAATATCACGGTCTATAAAATTGAAAAGTCAATACCTTGCGGATTTTGCTATTTGTGCCAATGGCAGATGAAAAGAACTGAATATTTATACGTTTAAAAAGTAACTCTAATATGATTGTGAGAATGCACTTATGACATAAAGGGATCGGATTGATTGTATCGAGTGCTGGGGAATCCTGAACATTGCTGACCTAATCCGTTTGGTAGAAATTGTCTCCCGTGAGCGTCGATTTACGGTTTAGTGAGCCAAGAGGCGTGTCCAATGCTCTTGAAAGAAAACAGCTATTTGATTCTGGGCTGTTTTCCATTGTATATACAAACAACTGAAACAGGGTTTATTGCTGAATACTGGCGTGGCTTTCAAGTGTCACTCGTCACGTACTAGTCATTATAGCACTAAAGGAATCAAAATTCGTACACATGTTGTCAACTGTGAGGAGTCTTGCCAGCATACAAATGCATATATAGACTTGAAGCTAATTCCCCCAAACTTGGCTATCATTGATTTTAGTTATATTGCAAATATGGCTAGCTAAGTAGCTAATGCTCTTCACATCGGAGACAAAAGTTCGATTCCCCACGTGGGTAAGATATGTGTAGATCATCTCCGAAAGCGGCGTAAAACCATACCCATTCATTACTCCAGTCAATATTTCATGTCAGAATGACCCAGAGTTAACATTGGTAGAGCCTCATTCTGATGCCACATCTGCGCTGTAGACGTATAACGTAGATTGTGCAACATTTAATCTGCACAATGATGCAGCAGTTCTAAATTCAGCATGAACAAAGATGGAAAAAAACGTGCACAGCGTAGTCCCAGGTGAAATCACCTCTCACAAATCAACACTGGCCTATCCGGCCTTTGAAGTGATGTTCTGTAAACATCATTAGTAAACCCTTAGCATATCATAGTTGTATCATAAACAGCTTCTCCGTTATCAGTGAAGTATTTAATTGTTGAACACGTCAAACAATCTATTCATTTTAATATGTTAAAATGAAGATGTGAAAGTTGCAGGTAATTACATTTTAGACTGAAACCCTTATATTGTGAACTTTAGAAAAAAAAAGAGATTTATCAGCAAAGGATGAGCCGCTTGCTGTGTTTATATACTCGATAACTGTACATCAGATCTAAAAAAGCCACTTGTCGTAAGAACAGCTACTCAAATGAGCACATATTCTCGTGTGTAAGTATCCCGAACCCACCCCTCCCCCGTCCCCACACACTCTCCTGTTAGCAATACTTTTTTTCAAGCCAACAGCTTTGAGCTTGAGGTGCAGTTCCCGCTGTAATTTGGCGACTAACATCTAACGACGGTGTTTATGGAGAATTCAAAATACGTTCGTTAGTGCATTTCTGAAGGATAGTTGTGAAGCAATGTTGTATTTGTGTTACAAAGAGAGTGTTTGTGTGGGACAAGTGAGATTTAATTAAAACCAAACACACTCCCAGATACATCAATACTTTCAATGTTAAATCATTATCACATTATCATCCAAGTTATCTAATATTATGTTTCTTTATCTATATCTTGTAGCAGGCGCTCCGCGATTTTAATATATTTTGCATTTATTTAATGAAAACAAAGTATAGGTAGATACTCATCTGAAATATTACGATAAGAAACACTATTCATTAATGGTGGGTTAAACTAGGGGGTTAAACAGAGTCCTCAAACAGTCTTCTTTTGGTCGTTCGTGGACATTATACTTCCACTGCTAATGCTGATATAACAGAAATACTGTACAAAACGGCGTTAAACTACACTCACTCATTCATAATCTCTTCTATAACTACACCTTCATTCCAGGTACAGCGTGTTTCAACATTCGCTAATTAGGTACCACCTTCCAAGCCCTATAGACGAAAGGTTTTACCTGCATGATTAAGATCGTTTGCATCTCGAGCTTCAAAATTAAATAGTTGATGTCTTTTATCTGAGACACTTATTGTAAAAATTGTAAAAGGAAGTTGTGGATAAGCGCAGGCTAGGCATGGCCTTCAAGAAGTTAGCAGAATTAGATTTGTATACTATGCTATCACGTTCTCACAATGCCCATGATAGGGCTATTCTATCTGATTTAGTACACCAGACACTCAATAAATCACATCGATATTGTGCACGCAAGCCAGTGTTAACATGTGGTATTAATTATAAACACCACACTCGTTGAGTGGCCAACTGTTTCTAATCTATCGTGTAAAACTCTGAATGTTTGAAAATATGTCCTCGTGCACCACAGACCTTCTTAGTGCCTCAGCGAGCGTGGAACATACAAAGCAATCTCACCAATATCTCCTCCTAATTACTACAGTCGAACTTAACATGATACCTTCCCTTTATCAACGTCGAACAAATTAGAAATTATCGATTTTTAGGATGATTTTATTTGTGAACGAAGACAGTACACACGAAAATGATTACATTACCTATAATATCATTGGGTTTCCCAGCAATGAGTGGAGAACCCAATATCTGTATCTGTAGATGTAGGCAGTATTCTTGAGATTCCGATGAGCATAAATGTCCACTGATACAAATCAATTACTTTATCGACCTGCATCTTTTCAGAAGCTTAAGCCATTCTCTGGCAAAAAATGGAGGGATAGATTTGATAAAAACACTCTGCTGGAATCACTGAGCGCGTTGTGCTCCTTGTAATTAACGCTACGATGAGAAGTATTTTCGTTACATCACAGCGTGCTAGTTAATATGTAAGGAACGCCCAAAGTGAGTTAGTTTTAGATGAGTACTGTGGTTAAGGTCACGTTATGGTTCTAACAAACAAAGATTCAACAGCAGGGCGAACTGAGATTCATACCCAGGATACTTGGATTCCTAATGATAAACAAGAGCAACAATGCCTTTACAAACCCACAAGCAATCGCTTTTTAAAGCAGAGTTGATTTTAGGATTCGGACTACATCAAAATCAGAGTGAACTGAGCTTCGAGCTCTCATGTTAGGATCTTAGGATACTAGAATAATTCTTTATGGACAATACTTTTGTAAAGTTACGAGGATTCTCTGCTAAAATCAGAGTTAACTGTACGATTCCAACTGCAGCATGAGCATGATTGTTTATTTGAATCGTTATCAAACAGTAAGACACCGGGTGTTCGAGAAAAGCATATCAGTTGTTGCATAAAGCAATCTAGCTATGAGGAGTCATTCCGTTTTGAACTGTACACACCAAATACAAATTACGCATTCTGCTGATTTTTCTCTTCTTGTTGTTCATACTGTATACGTTTAATGTTTTGCGATTAAACAGACATATTGATAAACTTGTTTGTATATATTTTGTTTCTGTATAACGTGAGACACCCTTGAATTACTATTGTATTTCTTCACACTTACCCCTTTCACGAACACCCGGTGTCTCCACTGACATTCAGTAACCCATTCATGCCCAATGGAATAGCATTGGTGGTATAGTGTTCATTACATGCTTGGGGGCTACATGTTCGCCATGAAAGCCCGGGATCTTTTCTGCACGGGAGTTCTTAAATGTCCCTTGTTTGGGATGCGGTTGGAATGTTGCACTCTCTCTCTCTCACTCTCTCACTCACTCACTCACTCACTCACTCACTCACTCACTCACTCACTCACT
>VKKT01000108.1:55913-72468 GCA_008038995.1 Haliotis laevigata
ACGAACGAACGAACGAACGACCAGCCATTGATTTCATCAGATACCCACGACCAGCCATTGATTTCGAATCGCACTAGCCTCTGAATCGGTTAGAGACAGTTACGGCTAGCCTCGGAATATCAAACATATAATCCAAACTATAAAAAAAGTACTCACGGAAATAGAAGTAAAATGACTTTTAGCGTTTATTTGTTTATTGCTTCATTAAAATAGGTAGTTGTAACAAATATTGAAATAGCAATGTTTTTCCCAACTACGCCTTTTAATTTGGTGCTCTAATCATCGTCCAAAATACCATTTTACAGGTAAAAATAACAAAGATTTGCATATTATCATCAAAATTAGGAACATGTCATAGCTTACATCACAATCAGCAATAGGTGGTTACTACCTACAGCACTATTTAGACGGGAAGATGCATTTGCACGTGCGTTGCCATAGCAATTGTGCAATTGACAATCAAAGCTATGGATGTAATAGTAAACTTTTAACAAAAGCACAGGCGTGAAAAACGTACTGAGAAAATCCCTAAATCAATTATTTTGTGTATCCCTTATGGGTAAGAGTTCCTCCCGTTCCCCCATCCCAAATAATATTTATAAATTAATATATACTAAAATTATTAACAAAACCTAACACAACAATTACTGGAGAACTCACAAAAATAACTAAGAGCCCCCAAATTAATTACAATATTATAAGGTCGAACCACTTTACGTTACCTCTAGTGTTAATCTGCGAAAGAAAGAATATGGGGGAACGGAGGGAACTCTTTCCCTGCTATGATCAAAGAAATAAAGGCTGAATGGTTTATGACGTTTTTCATAATATAATATATTATGTACGCAAACCTATGGAGAGTACATCTCATTTGCATACTACAGCTTGCATCAGTAACGTACATTTTGACTTGGATGAAATTTCAAGGGGTAAAAATGACACGAATTTCTCTCCTGTAAACCCATCTATTTCGGATGAATTTACAAAAAGTGTTGAAAACAAAAGTTGGGAAAAACGATAGTCATAGAATATTTAACAATCAAACTTTATTTGTGTTCAAAACTACGAAATAAACGTCAACAACCATTTTACTTCTATTTCCGTGAGTACTAATCCATCGCGTCAAAAGTCTGGCCGTTAATATGTCACAGACAAAGTTGCCGTAGCAACGAAACATTAGCGGTTCATATGATTACCGCGGTAACCCAATCCAGCAATTCCTCAACTGTAACAGACAAGAATGGATACAAGACAATCTTATGTCTGGAATCCCCAAAAGGACGTTTAAAAAAGCCATCGAAGGGCTACCTAAACAAGTAGTTGATTGTATTATTCCGGTACCAATCCATCAATTCGTACAATGTAACAAGGCAGGAATTGATACAAGATAATCTTAATAAATATCTGGAATCCCCAAAAGGACGTATCAAAAAGCCACCGAAGCGCTACCTAAACAAGTGGTTGATGGTAATATTCCGGTACCAATCCATCAATTCGTAAATTAAAACAAGACAAGAATGGATGCAAGAAAATATTCTGTCCGAAATTCCCCAAAGGGCGTCTCAAAATGAGATCGTAGCGCAACAAACAGTATAAATCATAAACAGCTGTTGAAGTGACCTACGGGTACCCAGGGCCAGCGGCGTAGCATCATCAGCACTAAAGTGAATGGTTACAAATGTCTTTTACAGCTGCACGTGCATATCAGGCGGATGGATGCACTGGACGTATACATTTCTTTGCCATAATTAACCTTACTGAAAACTGAAATGATCAATTCAGTTTTAGTATCGTTGCAAATTATGATAAATTGCTGCTAGTTGAAATTTAAGCCGACTCTATACTCATAAAATATCCTGGGTGCCAATGAAATATTACACTACAAAAACACAATTAGTCTAAATATTATGTTTAATAAATTTTAATCATTCGGAAAATTTACGAACCGGGAACAATTCTATCCGCAAAGCATCTAAATTAATATTGCTAACTTTAGACGTTATCATGTTTCTTATCACCGCGTTGCTAATTTTTATTCTGAGCTTATTTAGGACAGGTAACCATTTCTTTTGAAGTTGGCCGCCGCGAGGGTGATGGTCCATTTGGTAACATGCGAAAGGATTTTGCAGGTGATGTTTAAAAAAGAATAAATCGACTAGCAAGTTTACATCAGTGTAAAAATAACGTCATTAGGTTCGTAAAGACGCTACTGCGCATGTCTCGCTTGACTTAAGCAGCCTCGTAGAAGGACGTCTCAAAGAGAAAACGTGTCCATTGTCAAACACAATATTTGTACCAGACAGGTAGACATACATATTGGTTTTGAGGGTTAATTTAAAGATGGGAAGACTTTGTTGGTATAAATTATCCGTTTCATTTTTTAATCACAAAAGTTGAAGGATTCTTCAATCTATTGCTGACGAACGTTTTAAAATACAGAGAGACTTTATGACACAACCCCTTACAGGTGAGTGATTTTAATTACACCATTAGTGCGAGGTGGGGTGGGGATCACTTAAAGTCGGCGCATATGCTATGATTGGTCTTTCAGTCTCGTTTGTCCACGAAATCGCTGGAGCGTTTCCATGGATACAATATCTGTGGCCCATACATATGTCGACAGAAACTTATGGTAATAAGATTCACACAGTGTCGTTTTTATGTCATGTAAATTTGGTGGAAGACGCAAAAATGTGTTCCCCCGAGTTTGAATTTACCTGCTAACCTCGTTTCAGGTCAGGCTAACTTTCCATGGGGCGGCACAATAGATTAATTGACTCCACGATCGCTATATTTGCGGATTGAGAGATAGTTGATTTGATTTTCAAAACTTTCAATTTAAATGCATATTGTTATTGATTTTAACAAAAGAAACTATGATTCGAACTTTGATTATATATTTTTCCGGTTGATAGTGTCACTTCAATTTATTGTGGAAACATGTGGCCATCACTTCAGGGCTTCCTGCATCAGATTGTGTTCAATTGCATCGCTGAAACTTTGCTTGTGGTTGTTTAATTTCAAATTTGAGCAAAACATAGCTTTTTTACTGTGAAATAATTCTTTGTTCCTCTTAATACCAGTATTTGGAATGTCACCCTCAGGGTCACAATCTGTTACCAAACTGTTGTTTACGTTTTGAACAGTGGACCCGTTAATCCGGACTCTTCCGAAACAATTGAAATTGTACGTGTTAACATATTCCGGATAAAGTAACTCGTCGTTACGCTGTTATGTCCCTTTCGTAAGCAACCGACGCCCCAATAATGGCGATAGTTGATGTTGTCTGGATCAGACAATCACCAATTCGTGACCTTTTTGGACCAGTATGGGGTCACCGATTGGGAAATAGTAATCCCCCACCCACACCGACACCCCCACTCCACAACCTTTCAGCCGAACTGGGTGTTACTATATGTACACGTCATGGAGCTTCAAGTAAAGGAGATCCGGGTTAGAATTGATCTTCAGCAACCCATGCTCGTCGTAAGAGGCGACTAACGGGATCGGGTGGTCAGGCTCGCTTACTTGGTTGACACATGTCATCGGTTAGCAGTTGCGCAGGTCGATGTTCATGCTGTTGATCACTGAATTGTCTGGTCCAGGCTCGATTATTTACAGACCGCCGCCATATAGGTGGATTATTGCTGAGTGCGGCGTAAAACTAAACTCACGTACTCACTCACTCAAGCCAAGGTACAGGTCATGTATATTAGTGCAGTATCGAAATCAACCATGTTTCAGGATGTGAAGTAAAAGTTACTTATAACTTAAATCGCCTCCCGATGCCGAAGTTCTTCAAAGTGGGTAATGAACACTTATATAAAGTTTTTCTCAAACTATTTCCCCAAAGCGCGACCAGTTCCGGTCAGATGTCCAATACCACAGATCACTGATACAGTTAACAATCATAACTGCCAGTCATAATCACAATAAACACACCATAAAAGTATACCAATGCTTTTGTAATTTCCTTTAACGATCTATCAGTAACTGAACTTACTCAAGGGATGACCGGGGGCTAATTATAATTATGAAAGCCAAACTCTACATATCTAAGCGGCAGTTTGGGCGGTCTCCAAATGCGAAATGGTATCGTAAATACCCAGCCCCCTAACTGCATTCGGACTTCAGTTTTGATGAACGGTCAGTAATTCTTGCCCCACTACACGCCAAGCCCACATATAATTACACCCAATACTCCCCAACCCCTCGCTAGTAATGAAGCGCAGCACGGTAACTGCTAAAATAGCTACTTTGGGTATTGGCAATAATTAAAGGGTGGGTGTGCGTTTCAAGCGATGTCTTAAAGCTTGAAAGGGAGAAAGCTTAATCGACAAAATGTCCACATTACGGGAAATATTATATTTAAGTTGTGAAGTATTTAATGTGAGGGAAAGAATATTTGAAGTTTGGTTGGTAATTCCAAAGCTGACTTTTGTGATGGTTGACTGGGTCAGCCCTCTTTGTTCGCGCAACCTCAAAGTCTCAACCGTTAAGTCGGTAGTGTGTCGGTGTGAGTTAAAAGAGATCATTGCGAATACGGAATCGATATTTTACGCCAAAAAATTTAAAATCTGTTTGTTATTAAGTATATTAATATTTCTATGCACTCCTTAGAGAGAAAAATAAAAGCTTTAAAAAAACTATTATGTAGTGAAACCTCGTGAGTCCATACGGAACCGTTCGGTGGGTAGCCTAATGGTTAAAGCGTTTGCGCGTCACGCCGAAGACCCGGGTTCGATTCCCCACATGGGTACAATGTGTGAAGCACATTTCTGGTGTCCCCCGCCGTGATATTGCCGGAATATTGCTAAAAGCGGCGTAAAACCATACTCACTTTAATGTAAGTCTGTATAGGAAGGTGAAGGAGAGCAGCAACATGTCTTGGTGAATGGAGACGTTCCCAAAACTAATGGTCCGCAATGCTGGAATCCGGACTAACATGTTTCCGGATTAGCAGGTTTCCGGATTACAGGGTTTCCGGACTTCTACGTCTGTTGGTAATAGACTTTTTCTAACATGTCATTGAGCGTTAACCTGTATACTGTGCTTCCCTTCAACGGTGGGATGGGTTTAGCCTAGTGGTTAAAGCGTTCGCTCATCACGCCGAAGACCCGGGTTCGTATCCTTACATGGTAGAATGATGAAGCCCGTATGTTATGCCTTTCTACGCACGCCGTAGTATTTTGGAAATATTGTTTCTTAAATCGGCGTAAAACCTCACTCACTATGTCTAAGAAAAAAAAAATATATGAGATCAGACAGTCCAGTGATCAACAGCATGAGCGTCGATCTACGCATATTGGGACACATGTTATCGTATCCCAATTCGTTGCTCATGTAGTTGATCACTGGATTGTCTGGTCCAGACTCGATTATTTACAGTCCGCTGCAAAATAGCTTGAATATTGTTGAGTGTGGCGGTAAATAAATAAACAAACAAACAAAAACTAAGAACTGTTTAAAACGAAGTTGTACATGTAGGCTGGATGGGACTGTTTGTAACGGGATTTGATCTGTTGACCCATACACCTGGGGCATTCCGGGTTGGAATTTGTCTTCAGCAACCCATGCTTGTCGTAAGAGGCGACTAACGGGATCTGGTAGTCAGGCCCACTGACTTGGTTGATGCATGTGATTGTATCTCAGTTGCGTAGATCGATGGTCATGATGCCAATAACTTGATTGTCTGGTCCAGACTCGATTACTTTAAGACCGCCGACATATAGCTGCAATACTGTGGTATTAAGCAAAAAACACAAATAAACAATGTACCCTTTGTATTCAATCATTTTGTCATGATTATTTGAAGATTCGTGGATAGGGCCACCAAGTGGTCTAGTTATGCCTAGATCTACTGCTGGATCCGAATCGAAGATAAGCCTGGATTAAGATCTTTACCGTATTGTTGGGTTTCAGAAAAGGACAGACAGACAGATATTTTATTACGTCTTACATTACATAGACTGACGTGCAAAAGAAAGTAGACACCCGGTGCTTTTGGATTATTTTCCAAAAAGCGACGTAAATGTTTTGAAAAGAGTTTTTACAGTGATATATAAGTAACAGATATTCCTATGATGTTGCCAAAACACCACAGATATCGTACCCAATTGCGAAGTTGCCAGTCAAAATCACAACACTTTTCAAATAATCCCAAAACACCAGGTGAGTACTTTCTTTTGTCCGTCAGTTTATATAGAGTGTTAAAGATAACAATACAATTTTACACAAGCCATTCCATAGGAATTATGAAAGATTTAAAAAACGACATTGTTCACATAAAATTACCAATAAACATTTTAAATGGTAAATGGATAAAATATAAATATAACGATATATACACATAAATTCTTACATATACACCAAACGCCTGGGACCAGCAGCGTTCGAAATTAAAGTCTGCCCTTAGGTCCGAGGCCCTACTGAAAACCACTCGGACCCAGAACTGTTGTTTTCTGCAGGTCCTTATGGCCGACAGCCTTTTCATCCCCAATAACTAAGAGTATTATTTTTACCATTCAGTAATTTCTAGTTTTTATCTTAATCAGCAGCTGGTAAAACAATGGTAACGATATATGGTGGTGTGCAGAGTTTTGACTTTGTGTTTCCTGTTAGTCTACTGTCAGAATGTGGCGGTTTTAAGATTGCGAGCCCCCGAAAAAGAAATCTACTTAGACTAAAGAAGACGCCTCGACGCCTCGACGCCCCGACGCCCCAACTCACGTGTTGCCCAAGCTATAGAAGCTACCGAGGAGTCTGATGCTGCAGCAGTGGGTGTCGGTGTCAGTGGTGCACAAACTGCCTTGGATGACTCTGACTGCTTTGACATATCCCTGTCTGAGCATTGTGATTCAGACTTTTCAGAAGACTTGGATCCGGACTTGAATGTTGATTTTGCTGTAAATGAAGACTATAGTCAGTCACTAGAGTTAAATTAAACTCTTAACTCAGTTTGTTAGTTGACACATTTTTGTTTGCTGGGAATTACTTATATTGTAGCTAAAATACAGGACCTTCACATTCTGATCAGGACCCACAACTTTTTATGGTTCTGGGTCCTTAGGACCTGCAGCTTTTCAGGGTTAACTCGTTAACTCGTGAAGAATTCATCTTCAGTAACCAATGCTTGTCATAAGAGGCGACTAACGGGATCGGGTGGTCAGACTCGCTGACTGGGTTGACACATGTCATCGGTTCCCAATAGATTGATGATCAGGCTGTTGATCACTGGATTGTATGGTCCAGAGTCGATTATTTACAGACCGCCGCCATATAGGTGGAATATTGCTGAGTGCGGCGTAAAACTATACTTACTCACTTTTCAGGGTTAAGGGCAAACACGGGGGACCACAAGTCAAAACATTGATTGCACAACAGTCTTGTATCCTGTTGACTNGGTTCCGTCCTATTGCGCAACTTAGTACAATAACCAGTCCAGAATTTTTAAACCAATTCATTTAACTAGTTACATAAATATTGATCAGTATTATTTGATACATATAAGCACTTGTATATTGCAACACTAGGCTCCTTATAATCCTTGCAAACATGTCGTGCAGCGTGTTCTGTCGTGCAGAGGGCTCTGACAAAAAGAAACCTGGAAATCTCAAAACGAGGTTCTGTCGCTAGAAAAGTTTAGCGGTCTGGTACGGACTTGATGTTAAATCAATCACATTGTGCGTTACAGAACTACACTGAATAAGCGCAAATAAACACATAACACGTGTAACCAGTGAGCCAGATGAATTGTGAATCATTTTACGACCTCATCAAACTGGGGCAGTCTGTGACGTCTTAGTTAAGGTCATGCTGCCTAAATCTCGCCATGACATATAGAAATACGATGTTATTAAAGTTTAAACTTAAACTTCATAAGTAAATATCATTTTCTTATGAAACAAGTAATTGGAATTCAGTGTAACAATAGTTGTTTGTGATGTCTATTTTCACTTTCACTCAAGAAAATTCAGATCGGCTGAAAAGTAGGTCATTGTCAGAATAGGTTAATGAGACTCATGTTTCGGTTTGTGGCGTCAACTATATAGATATAACTAACAAACCTTCCAAAACGGCAAAATAAAACCCCCAATTGCTTCGCTGTTTTTGTGTGTCATTCCGTTCGTCCGAACATTTTCCCTTTAGGAAGTGTTACACAAACATGGCGCGACAACAATCTCCACGCAGCTTCTGTCATATTTCCCTACAATTACACAGGTGTTTGACAGTGTCCCTTTGTTGAACCCTAAAAGTAAAGATAAACAATACAAAAAATATATTACAAACCGTTTCAAAGTATAATTTTCCAAGAACATGTAAAAGTAGAGAACCCATTTAAAAAATGAAATTGAATTTTAACAAGATGTTACGATACTGCTGTGATAAGCGTAGAGATCCGCACCTGATCTTGTTTGTACAGTGTGTATGCAAATATTTGCTGATGTTCCCTTTTTGATCTAAAGTAAGTTGAGCAACATCTTGATTTACGAAGCTATAAAATGTGATTACTGAATTATTTAATTAACAAAAGAAAAGAACTGCAGCAAAAACATCTATGGTAGTCTGACATCGCAATGAGCATGCGCACAATGCAGGGCGAGGTCTGCTTTGAAAGGGATTATTAAACATGAAAACACTTAAAAGAGGCCCCTTCAGCAAATATAATTGTACACATTGTTCCCATTGCACTATATCGGGTTTTAAAATAAAGAAAACAAAAGCCCCGTTATGCTCAAGCCAGTATTTACAAAATATATTTCTGTATAGTTTGGCATGAAATGCATGTGGATCCGGTTTTTTGTAAATATCTCTTCATCCAATGACCCAATCGATCTCAAACTGTGCAAGTGGATGTTTTTGTCAGACAACCTAATCACATTGTAAATCACCAATTTTATGCATTTCTATTAAAGAACCTGTCTATGTAACTATACCTTGTAGTGAGTGAGAGAGTTTTACGTCGCTTTTAGCAATATTCTAGCAACATCACGGCGGGGGACACCAGAAATGGTCTTCACACATTGTACCCATGTGGGGGAATCGAACCCGGGTCTTCGGCGTGACGAGCGAACGCTTTAACCACTAGGCTACCACACCGCCCAGAGAGATAGTTTGAGGCTGTCCTGTTTGAGATATCCTTGTTATAAGTTATATTTCATGAGATATTTTCATATTGTGTTAGCTATTTATGAAGTTACACTGTGAGATATAGTTGAGATAACCATGTTTATAGTGTCTTTGAGGTAACACTGCATAATGTATATTGAGCTATTTGTGTCAGATATTTTGGGGTCAGATGATGAAATATTATGAGGCTACATTGTGTGAGATATTCAGGACGTAAGTATGTGTTTTTGGTGTGGTATATCTGGCATATTGTCTGTAAGTAGTTAACGATGTCAACAGGTTTGTCGGGCCAGGAGAATCTGTGTGTGATGGTTGACGCTTCCCTGTGTGGAGTAAGTATGTGTTTTTGGTGTGGTATATCTGACATATTGTCTGTAAGTAGTTAGCGGTGTCAACAGGTTTGTCGGGCCAGGAGAATCTGTGTGTGATGGTTGACGCTTCCCTGTGTGGAGTAAGTAACCGTGCTTCAGATAGGATCAGGGCTGAACCGTGCTTCAGATAAGTTCAGGGCTGAACCGTGCTTCAGATAAGTTCAGGGCTGAACCGTGCTTCAGATAAGTTCAAGGCTGAGCGTGCTTCAGATAAGATGGGCTGAACTTTGAAATATACTGAGAGAAACAAATAAAGGATCACAGGAAAATTCAGGCGTTCCTTTCCAGGTTTCATCACCAGCTTTGAATAGCGCTGTGGTGATGGAAACTGGAAAATGATCAAGGAAAGCTCTCATTTTCCTGTGATCTATTATATGGCCTGTGAAGATCCGGGTTAGAATTGATCTTCAGTAACCCATGCTTGTCGTAAGAGGCGACTAACGGGATCGGGTGGTCAGGCTCGCTGACCGGGTTGTCACATGTCTTCGGTTCCCAGTTGCGTAGACCGATGTTCATGCTGTTGATCACTGGATTGTCTGGTAAAAGATTCGATTATTTACAGACCGTCATCATAAAGGTGGAATATTGCTGAGTGCGGCGTAAAACTTAACTCACTCACTCTAAGTATATATAGTTTGTTATGTAACTACGTTGACGTGTCGCTCAAGAAAACAATTTAAGATATACATGTGATGAGCATCGTATTTCAAGACAATTATTCCTATCAAACCACATATGAAAACATTTGTGCGTTTGATCTTAGTTATCATTATGATTTACTCTCGAAATGACTTGTTTGGTTTTTTTATTGTTTTTTGTGTATCGCCGCACTATTACCACGGCCATATGGCCGCGATCCGTAAATAATAGTGTCTAAAGGGAAAACAATCCCAGGCAAACATGGGTTACTGAAGACCAATTTCATGCTGGATCTTCAAGGGAGACAAGCATGGGTTACTGAAGATCAATTCAAAGCCGGATCTTCACGGGTCGAGTTGGCACGTGGTTCGAAGCGAGCACCCGTTTCGGTGTGAAAACGAATAAAAACTCATTGCCAGACGCAATAACCAAAATTGGATATCATCATCATTTACATGAATTATACAAAAATATCATTTCGAATCGACCTCAGTAAATGACGGACATATTTATTCATATTAAAGTAGTCAAAGTCAAGTCAATTCTTCATTCATCTGAAAAAGAATGAGAATAACAGGGTTTAATATACAACCTTGTTTTAAACCAAAACGGCAGTCAAAATATTCACTACATACACCATCGATGCATCTCACACATGTTTTCTCCGTGAGGGCCTTAAGGGCTCTTTACATCTTCCCGCTGAAACTAACAGCATACAAATAATTCCAGAGCTTAATACGTTAAGTCGAATGTTGTTGTAATACCAACAAAGAGTTTTTTCTTCCTTTTCGATATACATTTCATGTACAAATGCATTTAAACTGAAATGTACCCCCATATTTGTTTTAGTATTTCAGGTAATAAGATATTTTGGGTTACGTTCTTTTGAACATTCATCATATACAGGACAGCCTTGATAACTTAAAACACAGACATTTTCTACGGCTACGCAGTATCTCATCTAAATGCCGTAAACTATTTTCTGTAGTTTCGTGTGAGGTAATCATATTTAGTGAAGACCACACAACCACAATATGCTGCTATGTCGATGTGTACGCTCTGTCACGTCATAATCCGAAACTAAAAATATTTAGAAAGCTTTCACTGGCGTTTAGTTAATTCTTGAAATAGACATGAATTATAGATTAGAGATACCTATCCACTATCTACACTCTCATCAACATGTTTATCGGACACGCTTTTAAAAAGGCCCAAGCTTTAAACCTTCAAAACGTCGCTTTGTTTTATTTGGTTTGGAGTCTTTCGGTCGAGTTTAAACATTTTAGACCGCAGTGAAAGCGAAGACTGGTCCTAAAGCTCAGGCCATCTGTCCATTGAAGCTACAAATTTGGCGTCGATTGACTGTCGAAGATTTAAAACGCCGCATAACATCCAACGATATAACGCGTTTAAATGGATTTTTGAAGTTGCAATATTCCCCGCGGAAAGTGAAAAACCGGCTAATGGAGCAAAAACCTCAGAGCTTTTGAAAAATTCAAAATCCCGGTAGATCGGGTTTCCGAATTATCATAGTTAGCGGGGAAAATCCAAACATACGGTTTTACGATAAAATCTTCTAAGTAACAAGTTGGCTGTTTGGCTACCCGCAGACTAGGCAGCGTTACTTGACCAAGTCACACGAGATTTGGCAGTAATGGCGGTTTGTCAAGTGCCCGGATATAACCCATCTCGCGCAAAGAGCCGCGATCCCACGAGAGTTCAAGAAGTGGGAATCCGAGGCATTTCTACATCAAGAAACAATTAAGGCTAAGTGCGGTACACTTCGATTCTATGTTTTCCCTTCTAAATATCCTATCACCAGAGATCTCGGGAGATCTCAAGAGATCTAGGGACCACATGCGCAATGAAATTAGCTTCTGCTAATGACTTTAAATGTATCGTCAAAACAGTACATATTGTAGTCTCGAACAGATTTACACAGTGAATCTCCACTTCCGTCCTCCTTTGTTGTCTCCTTGTTTTTAAGTGTTTCTATTATACTTCTTCACGAGCGGACACGACTCGCATATCTCGCGGCATCGCTAGTCGGGTGGCGGCAGAGAAATTAACTTCGTAAATTTTATCATTAGCCAAACTTTGGAGGCGCGAGCTTTTTTCTCCTTCGCGTTTTGGGTGTGAAAGTGTCCTAGCCGTGTTTCATAACCTTTAGAATGAGAATGTCACTACCTCTTTAATGTCTGTTTGGAGTGTTTAATGTCTTGGATCCATATGGTAAGCCTAATGTGGCATTAACGTCTGTCGCTGATCATCTGAAGCGGAGATAATAAACACGTGCGAGCAACGCTTTTTCCAGATCAGAATTCTTCCCAAAGTGAGAAAAAGAACAGATCTATGACCGTTTACAAATCCCGTTGTTGACTTCGTTGAAGGTTATGGTATTATAAGGTAATATTCACATTGCAGTGGGTGATAATTAGATTCCGCTTTATTCCTAATGATTGGATTGGCATTTTGCAATTCAAGTTTTGCTGTTTCCGCAAAAGGGGGATAACTCTCAAAAGGTTGCAAGTTCGAAACAACCAACTGTGCCACACAGCAAAGACGTTTCCTTGATCATTTACATCACAGAACGACTTTGAAAGGTAACAGAAGACATCGGAGATGTCTACTAACTAGGAGAACTGTTGTGTCATTGAAAATAGCAACGTCATCATAACATCATAACAGTTTATCATTACAAATTCATTTACAAAACCAATACCAGGTGACAGGAGTGAGTGAGTATGATTATGCCGATTTTAGCAATATTCTAGCAATATCATTGCGGGGGACACCAGAAATGGGCTTCACACATTGTTACCATGAGAGGAATCGAGCCCGGGTCTTCGGCGTGACGAGCGAACGCTTTAACCACTAGGCTGCCCCACCGCCATGAAAATTGCCTGGAACTAAAGATTGTCTGACTTAGCTAAATCGTCTAGTTCTGGTCCTGTCGTAGTCGCTTTCCATATCATCCAAGGAATTGGTCTCCTGAACCACAGGTGTTGTCTTCAACTAGAAATGTCTGACGGTGACGTCTAAGCAGCATCTGGCGTTGGGGTCGGATGTTGTGCCCACTCAACTGGTTACGATAGTTTCAAACCCGGAAGTGGCTGTTTGGTACAGATTCCATTAATTCACCAACAGAGTAGGATTGTTGACGTGACGTCACACGTGGATGACCGGTCGGTGACAAGTCCGGCATGAATGTTACACTCACTCACTCACTCACTCACTCGGTATAATGACTCAAGATGCCGTAGCTTTGAAAATCGATGCAGAGGTTAAAACCACCTTCACATTTCAAGTTTCCACATGTAGTTTTGACAAAACTTCCGGGTATGCGCACCCTCGAACTAACACAAACACTATCAAAATGTAACTTGGCTTAAAACAATCGCCGAAACGTTGCAAACGTACTAGTCTCTGCTGCAAGTATCAAATATATTCTCCTTGTTTTATGTGTAACCCCCGGCAAACATGGAGGTATACTTTGTATTACCTGGAAGCAAAATTGTATTATACTCAAGCCCAAAATATACACAATGTAGCCAGAGAAATGTGTTCGGTTGGGCGATTTATAAGAACTGAAGTTAAAACTGTAATGCTTATTGTGACTGTGGTATGGGTTTGTTTGAGCCCCATCCCTGTTGAGACCAGTGAGGAATGGAACCAGAGTCTTCAGTGTGACGAGTGAGTATGGTTTTACGCCGCTTTTAGCAATAATCCAGCAATATCACGGCAAGGGACAGCAGAATTGGGCTTCACAATTTGCACCCATGCGGTGAATCGGTCTTCGGCGTGAAGAGCCAACACTTTAACCAACGCTCCCTTTAGCGTGACGAGTGAGTATGGTTTTATGCCGCATTTAGCAATATTCCAGCAATATCATGGAGGATGACAGCAGAAATGGGCTTCTAATTGGCACCAATGTAGGGAATCAAACCAGCGTGACGAGCGAACGCTTTAACCACTTGGCGGGCCTTTCAGCGTGACAAGCCAAAAACGTGTACCACTAAGCTACACCCACATTTGCCTGCTCAAGGACCTCTGTCGAAATAATTCTTGCTACTTCATCTGCACATTCCCTATTTACCCATTTAGCCTCCCCACGCCCATTGTACTCAGCAAGCTGTCCACCTCTGCTTAACCCCGTGCTTACCAATGGAACTGAACGAACAATATCTGACAATAAACATTGTTATTGAGTTTTGTACAACACAGTCGCGTCTCCAACGCCGACCTCACGACGTTCACATTCAGCGACAAATGTTTAACGAAACAAAAGGCCCCAACCAGGAAGTTACGATCCATCAGTTTATATTTTTCTTTCCAAAGCTTTAGAATCCTGTTGCATTTTTAAAACCACAATCCTGAATAGGTACTTATGTGGCGTAACATATGTTCGAGTCATTATAATGGTTTGATAAAATGTACTATGCGTTTTGTATCATTTTATTGAAATTTACGGAAACAACAAAGCTTTTGATTCTCGTTTCCTTTAAAAATAATCCAACCAATTAGTTTGTGCCTAAGAGAGACATAAAAGCGTATTACTCAAACCAGTGTAGCAGGCTTTTTGTCCGAATCATCGCCGGGGAAAACTAATAATTGTATAACCAAAACACACATTCTCCTCTTGAAATCGATATCACTATTAGCAGCCACGTGCAAAAACGACCGACAGGCGTGCCTGCGGCTAAATATTGGGAACTTCTCACCTAACTCGATGAAAATGAATTCTCCCACGACGAAACAAATATGACGTCATTCTCTAAGAAACAACATGGACTACGGGTGTTTTGACAGTGATATATGCGGCCGTCACTCTGTCGTCAGATAATTATCAGTGAAATTGACAACTCATATGGCGATAATTGCAAATTTCATAACTCGGCTCTTTTTACGTGGTCAGAGGCGACACACATGACCATCACGTGACCAAAGTCCAGCAAGCAGCGATCATTATGCCGCCGTGACTAATTAGGTACCGCATTACGCGTGGACGTGTCAAATTAGAACGACGGTGGGGGTTTAAACAAGTTTACCGCCGTCGGCCCAAACACCTGAGGTTATGAAAATTGTTTATAACAGACGAATCAATGATGCTAGGGCTATCCCTGGATGCGAAAATCAAATCGATTACGATGGACAGGTGACAAGGTGTACCTTTCGACAGATCAAACACCTGGCGATGTAGATTTCAGCGTGGTTGTGACGTACCATACAATGGACAATGACACCTGTCCTTCCGCCCAGGGGCCCTCGAATAACAAAATAGGTGTCAGACTAGCTAATTGTTGTCATTTTACAAAACTGATGCTGACAATGGTACTTTTGATTAAAAAAGTGTCGGTCTTAAGATCGGTTTAGACCAAACCTGTGATTTATACTATATTTGTAAATTTGTTATACAACTGTTGATCACTTGAGTGGCTGGACCAGACTCTCGAATATTCACAGATCGACGTTATATAATGTTATATTGCTTAATGGGTGCGGTCGGGTGGCATAGTGGCTAACTCGCTCGTCACGTAAAAGACCCGGGTTCGATTTCCCAGATGGATACCAAGAAGTCTGGTGTCTTTTACCGCATATGCTATAATATCAACGAGTGAGTATAGTTTTACGRCGCATTTAGCAATATTCCAGCAATATCACTGTGGGTGTTACCAGAAATGGGCGTCACACATTCTACCCATGTGAGGAGTCGAACCCGGGTCTTCGGCGTGACGAGCGAACGCTTTAACCATTAGGCTACCCCACCGCCCCTGTTGCTGTAATATTGCTAAACATGGAGGAAAAAAATACTTACTTTATACATATCGTATTGAGAATCAATAGTATTGGAAACATAGCTCTAGCAGCGTACTGGGAATATTTGCTTTTCAAAAGCACAGACTGATCAACATACAAATACATATATTTGACATATATCAATGATATTTTTCTTTTTCCTGACCAAGTCCTATCAACCATGTATCATGCGAAGACTTGGTCTTACGGCCAAACACCAATAGAGTCCCAATATGGCTAAACTATTATTTTCATAGTATTCATGCCCATCTAATGACTGGTGACTGCTGTCGGTATCTATATGGTCACGTGATTGGGACTGACCAGTCTATCACTCCAACAGAAAGTCCATGGTAGTCTTGAGGTCAAAGTGTTCAAATCGACGGCCTGAGTTCGATTCCCCTTTCTGGTCCCCACGTATTTTCCTGCAATAAGAGTAAAGGCAAGCAAGTGATTGCTATCCTTCCTTACTGCTCCAACTTCTAAACGTCTCTCAAAGAGGTTTTGAGTAAGGTCAACGGAGAACATTCACGTGCGATTCGTTAACAGAATTAGCAGCTAACAGGATCGGGTGGTCAGGCTCGCTGACTTGGTTGACACATGTCATTGTATCCCAGTTG
>VKKT01000108.1:138635-170656 GCA_008038995.1 Haliotis laevigata
TCTCTCTCTCTCTCTCTCTCTCTCTCTCTCTCTCTCTCTCCCTCTCTCCCTCTCTCTCTCTCAGAAAATATTGTTAATCCACTGGCCGCTTTTGTTAGCTGCATGTATCGGTATAAGCTATCATCCCAATAACATATTTCTCCTAGTTCTTTCCTATGTGGGGTACTCCTTTAATGGTTTAATCTTATATTTTATACATTTTATGGACATATTGTCTAGTGTGTCTCATCGGCCATCTGCCTTGGTATTTGTATATTCCATGTTCTTTCAACACTGTCATTTTAATTGATATGTACATTCACGTGACACAAAAATAAACTATTTTGTCTGTCTGTCATTATCCAAATACGAAACAATCGGATAGTCTGAACTTGTTTCGTAGTGTATAAAACAATTGTGTGACAACGAAATGCAGAAATAAAAACAAAATTGACTTCGGAAATTTGTATTTGGAATTTTAAATAATTGATTTCAGACGTATAGTATACACATGAATTATATTTTCTCACATAACAGTCGTTTAACATGACCTTACATTTAATCAGATATAAAGAACACCAAGAACGGGTAAAAATATGCAAATTCTAATCCAGTCAAGAAGATTAATAAAGAAAACATCCTTAAGCTTAAGAAAACCTGTTTCAGTTCACAATGCTTCTTCCCCAGGACAAGCGGGTCATTCAAAACGTGATCCTAAAGTTTAGATTGACAATACGCAGAGATAACTACGGCGCGGAGACCAAGCGAGACGGGCGCCCCACCGCTAAACTCACATGTCTTGATGTGATCAATTTGAGCGACTGAAATCAGTGTGGTCGTGTGGTGTAGTCCGACATTGCGACTGATATTATCATGTAATCGACAACACATGTGTTCATAACAGCCGACAAATGCGATGGTGGAGATCTATGTCTTATTAATTAACTAGAAGCAGACATATGAATTAATATCAGAATTCATCTTCAATTATTTGGTTTATATACATATTACTGATGTCTGGCTATGTGTTCTCATTGTCTAGTGAAAGTGCCTGTGGACGAAACTGACACGGAGGTTCAGGGTTTTTTTTAAAAATTATTATTTTGGCTGTTGTCATAAGTATTGACTATGTCGCTTACATTTCAGTGTCAACGTTCGATAAATCAAGTACTTGAATGTATGTCAAATAAAAAAATTATCTTAAAAATTATGTTATATATTTCTAAAGTACTTCGTTTCGTTATTAGTAATACTTAGTAAATTATCATTTGTTTTCATCACGGGTTTATACCGTATTCGTGAATAATAGTAACAAATCCAATTAACAAAGGGTTTTTTCCAACATCGAAAATAAGGTGCAGTTTTGTTGGGGGGTGGGGTGGGGGGGGGTGGGATTTTAGGGGCCGGTGGCTGGTTAAGGAATTACCCAGATTGTATGACTGAATGACAATGCATATGCTCTTACAGTCACGATCACAATTAAAACACTTGAGAACGATTGCGCGATTATAAAAAGTATCAATTCTTTACCCAGCCAAATCAACATCAAATTTGACCTATGCAACTCAATTAAAGCTTAATCTCTATATGAATCAACAACGCCCCCTACAGTAAATATTACACGCGAGATCAAAGACACCATCTAGAACCCGCCGCCTCTCCCGACCTTAATGAACACCCCAGAAACGCTCTTCAATTTGACCCTCATCAAACTGCTCGGCCGTCCCCTCCCCCTATTTATCAGCCCGACAGCTCTCCCCCCTCCCCATCCTCAAATATCCCAATTTCTAATAACAACATTTAATGATCGATTGATTAATGTTAAAATGTGGTCCCCAATTTGAAATTTTACAGCTTGTGGAGACAACGTCGGTGCCTTTGATGTTTGGACAATCGCTGTGAATCGATCAGATTTATTCACTTATCTACAAGTTTATGGCTATTGGTCATACAAGCGTACAGAAGGATTCGGGGATTATATTGCTCAATTCAATTTTATTCACCTTTTATCTTATAGATGTAGTCTCTTATGTAGAAGGCATATCTTTGAAATATTTCCTTTTCGTGTCAGCGATGAGAATATGTGTACTTTGATAATCCCGATTATGAAGTCGCGTGGGCCACACAGTTTATGACCACTGTTGCGGAATTATTTTAGTGTTCAAAAAGTTTTTGTGGTTGACAATTCGTATCATTAGCGATCTTTCCCCTTTATTGTGTACAATTAAAAGCCTGGATTGAGTTTAACGGATTTGTATATCAAAGGAAATTACACAATTAGTTACTTTAAATGTAACTTTTAAAAAATCAGAACTAAAGGGCCTATAGTCTTGATCTGGCGTACCTGGGACTTCTAAATGTATTTTGTAAATTGTTATCTGGATTTTTAAATGAAACTATACAAAATTAACATTATATTTTTACTAAATTTATAACGTTCCCATATTTTCGTATACATTTATTTCGATCATTTAATATATTATTATTTATAAAATTTAACTTCCGTTACTCAACACGAATATTATATCTCACGATTATCTACATAATGTTCGTCTGGAAAACACTGTTGAAAATGCGTGTAATTAATGCCTATGTCATTTGGTCTCTATGTCGATACAAGATTCATTAAACTGATATGTTCACTATTTATACCAATTAAAATTGGTACAATATAGACACAGTAATCAGAGGGTCTGTATACAAAAAGTCTGTGTCTCAGCCAAACGAACGAGCTTATCGACATGTTATATGTTGTATATCCAGACAGGCGGGATATAAATCTGACTGGGAGTACTACATGCTGCACACGTGACACTTAAACGACTTTCTTTCATGTTGTTATACAAAGCGTGACAAATAAATGAAATTAATTTTTTGATATACCACAACAACTATAATTAAAACGTGTAATATGCGTTGCATCGATATGTCCAGATGATTTAAGAAAATATTCACTATAAAAATAATCATTAAATTAATTTTTTCGATAAAAATAAATGCAATTGCTCAAAATAAATTAGTCATATCAAATTATATATGCAGCATATCATGAGAGAGAGGCCCTAGGCCCCTCGTGCAGATGTTACAGAGAATGATCTTTGAACGTTAAACTGCATTCAGTGAATCAGTCATGCTCATGAACTCGTGTGTTCCTGTATCAAGATTTGGAAAATAGAAAACATGTGCATTTCGTGTGCAGAGATTAAAAAATAAAAAACACGTATATTTCGTATAAAAGAAAAAATGAACTGTGTTAGTTATTCGAAAGTTAATATTTAAATTTTTCAGTTTTCTCAATATATACATTTTCATTTTTCCCACACGGTCCAGCACTCACTCAGCAGGCTGTCTATAAACTCTCACGATTATAGTTTTATTTACACCTCAGAAAATATTGTTTTTACTGCGCATTGAATTAACTGCACTGCTTACATCAGGGGTCCCACCTGCCCTGCTAGAGTCCCCCTGCGAAGAGCCCCGAGGAGGGGGGAACCCAGCATGCATTTCAGACCCACCAAAGTACCGTGAATAATTTGTATACATTAAGAAATACATTCTTCAAAACATCTTTTGTGTGAAAATGTTCGAGTTGAGCTGGAGAGCTCGCGGCGGTTGATGCCTTTATCCGACTCAGTAGGTCTCTAAGCATGATCTTTTTTCCTGAGTAACCCCTAAATCCCACGAGAGGTTAATTTTCATTGAGAGTTGACCCCTGAAGGGTTAAATCGATTGTTTCGAGGGCATGTTGAGGAGAGGGTTACTAAGATCACATTTTGGTGTAAAAATACCCTTAAACACAAAAGGATGTTTAAACAGTAGTAAGATAATTGATTTTTGTTCTTCATTAAAGTCGGTGTGGGGAGCTGACTTAAGAGTTGAACAATTAATAATACGGTGGCGAGAAATATTTGTTATTTGAGAAAAAGAAAACTTTCTGTCTATCTCGACATTGAGAAAATTATTCACGGTGTTTAGAGACTTTCGCACTTTGAGCTGGTAACTTCTGATTCAGAGTTGTTAACCGGTGACTCATAAAAAAAAAGCCAGGGAGTATAAACCCCTATTTCTGCTGTAATTCTCAACATATAATTCGATACCAGCCCCAAAACAATAAACCCGTATGCCAGCGTATGCCTAAGCTACTACCAACAATGCACTAATACATGAAGACCGTCCGACAGGCATTTTTGACGAAATTATGTTTTTTACCGCTTCCTTGCTATCTATATAACACGCGCCGAACTGTCCTCGACCGCTTTATAAATATATCAGAACTAAAAAAATGAAAGACAATAGCCATGACGTCACAGTAACAGTGTTATGTTATTCGCGAAGCATGGACGCAATTGATATGTTTATTGTTCGTCGCCAGGCAGGATAATGACAAATTCACACGTTCTGATCAACCAAATACATGATTATCAAAATATCATTTTTACATAACAATATTTATCGAGGTTCTTGTCAAGTATATGGCAACAACTATTTCTCCATGTGTGAAATATGAAATCATAGATCAACACAATGACAAAAGAAACAGAAAATATATTTTATCATGTTTATGTATACTTGGAACTATATATTTAATGTGTAGCAATTTAGCCGAATGCTTTAAGGAATAAGGAAGATTACAGAAGATGGTGAAAATTATTTTATTATTATGTCACATCTTACTATTAAAATATGTGCCAATATAAGAACGTGGTAAGAGTAACACCGGCCTATAGGCCTACGAGACACTTTGTACATTAAAATCAGTATATGATTGAGGTAAAAGAATGTGATAATAAATCATACAAGAACTCTTTGGATTCAGTATCATGAACATTCAAAGCTATCTTCCTACAGTGTGGCAGCGTCAGTTATGACTGACGAGGTGATTCTCCTTGTTATAGTTTTATAAGCGATCTGAGACGAATGCAGCACTCTGCACGGACTGTATTTGTAAATATGCTGTAGGTCGTGCCACAGCACCCATATGTAATGACAAATCGATGGATAAGATGCAATGTTGGCCTGATAATGAACGAGGGGTCTCCTGTGTGCATTATGTATTCATAACAGATCGTAGAATACGGAATGAGCAATAAACGGGTCTTATACCCTACACCCAGCGATATCATCCTGCTAGTGAAGGTTTTGGCCACTGGCAAGGTGACGTCTCAAGAACTGTTATTAAATCAAAATTTGGTTTGATTGACTTTGGCATTGAGGGATTTTTGTCTAAAACCAGAAAAAACAGATCTATTATTTTATGGCTTAGATTTTAAGGAAGCAATGTTTTTTTAAACATTAACCAGGTACTTTGTTCGATTTTATAATATATGCCATGTAATATCTGACACGTTTCAAGACATTTCAGCAGTCGTTATGGCAAAATGTTAACAAAGATTCTTAGTTCCCTGTTTGTTATCAACCTTCAGTTCCTTTCATTGTTATTGGTGGCAGAGTTTCTGCCGATTAAACAACGGCAGTTGCTGGTTAGTTGTATAGATGTAGTTTTTATGTTTATAAAAACAAAATACTTTTACTTTTGGTATTGGTATTTGAATTTTTAAAATTAATAAAGAGCTGGCGTTTTGTAATGTAATTCTTACCCATTTTGAGGCTGGTTGATTAATATTTGTTTATTGAATACAGACTAGCGGAAATTATTACCAATTTTATCATACATAGCACGAGCGAATGGTACACAATGTAAAACTCTCAACATCGCGGCGATGTACGGAGTTTGTCTAATAACATGCCACCCACCGAGAAAACGTTAAATTTTACAACATCGCTGGGAAATCTAATATGTTTGTTGTAAGGTACGTATTCTTTTCCCTCCCCTTTCCCAATCCGACTTATTGAAGTAAACACCCGTATGTAAAATTGGAAACACGGACAGCATAAACGTAAACGTCTAGCAACTCTATAAAGTGTTCGGAGAATGTGATATACGCCGGGGTTCATTCCGATTGTAGCGCTCCACCGTTCGTCTTTAGTAGCGTGTGTTGGGGCACTGGGTTATTCGAGGAAGCGTTTTATTTTTCACAGGTTGCGGAATTTCCTCTCGTTCTGCCGTCAAATGGGGAAGAATATCATGCGATGAGGATAATTTGAAACTTTAGTTGTGATTTCATACAGGATTATTGTTAATTTCTTTTACCCTTTGAATTATCTCAGAAAGTTAATATTTATATTAGTTGAGATAAAATCAGAGGCTGTAACACGGATTTCATAGGAATATGTAAACAGCGGAATGGGGTTATTGAATAGAACGATAAAAGAATATATACCACACCACAACACATTTCTTTCCCTAATATTAAATCTTAGTTTAAAGTACGATATTAAAACGTTATTTTTACTACAGACTAGGCGTTCATCTAAAAATTAATTAGTTTCTAAAAAATTACACAATCGAGATATTGATGTAAAATTGTACTTTTGTGCATACACATGAAACTCCGAAATAATTGTCGATTAAAGATCAGGGATTGTCAGGGATAAGTTCGCTAAAATATTTGTTTCATTTCAACGAACCACATGCCACACTCTGAAGCGACAATGGTTCTGGTGTGAAGTGTCACTTTAAAACTGAACACGACGTTGATATATTTACGTGTCTCGTCGTCTGGCGTTAAAAGAAACGACAACAATCTTTTCAAATCTCTGATTTTGTTGACTATCAAAATGAAGTCTCCATATCTAATGAACTAAGTCCATTGACTGGAACCCATAACCAACAGCGTATCCCGACACACTATCAATAGGCACCTGTCTCTACGACTGATTGAGAAAATATTTTCACCTCTTCTTAGCTAATTAACCCTTGAGTCGCCTTGCTGTTGCTTTCGCGGGGTGACCGTTACGGAAGCCCGATTCTATTCAGCGGTTGTAACAATTGCGACACAGAACAAAAGAATGACGATTTGCGAATCAAGTCTCCCGTTGTTTCTGACGACAGTGTTTACGAAGAGATGGCATTGCTTGTACGAGTTGTTTTAACAATTTCGCCTCTGAAAGCCCGGCGCCTATCTGTCGTGAAGGGGCGTGGCCATATTAACGCGAGCTGCTGACATAATGATATTGGGGGCGGAGCTTAAATCTCGCATGCTAACAAAATGGGAGGCAGTGGGGATTGACGGTAGAATTTGCTTGTCGCTTCAACTATAAGCACTTGTCTACCGTGGTACTAAACATTCGCTACGGCTTGTGAGGAGACTGGATTTTTACCTGAGCTTGACATTGACATATATTCCACAACAAACATGGATCTTTTGTGCCAACTTCCACACAACCCTTGCGTGAGTATATACTGAAATATGCGTTTATAAAGTCTGTGTTTACTATGTGTAGATGATGTAAATTTATACATGAAATGACGATTGTTTACAATATTTTAGCAACCAGCTCTGGGAACAGTTTACCGAAACATTATCCAAACACCATGCTTCAATACCATCATAATTTACGCAAGACTACAAGTCAATCAATACGTTGTTTACATTTTTGTAAAATATTGTTTTAAAAGCGAATGAAAGTATACATTTCTTTATTATGTTTGTCTCAAAACAAATGTTAAAGTGTTATAAATTGACAGTTGTCCTTTAAAAAGTTTAAAGAAAATAATTAAGACCGCCCCTCATCCCAAGTCACCTGCTTCCACAACAAGGGACACAACTCACCTGTGTGTATTCTGTTATGTAATTGGTCAATTTGTGTTCACGCAGAGTTTGATTGACATGTGAAACGGGTGCCGTAATCAGTGACGGCATAGATCAAAGTGTTCTTACTTAAGTCAATTCCTGACCAATGCCAGCTGTAAACAGTGAACAGGTGTACCTGGAAAGTAGCGATTTTTTTATTCAGCCAGGTAAATTATTGTCAGAAATTATCCCGTGTAATAATTTTATTTATTTACGGATTACGGAGTTAGACAATTGTTGAGTTTTAAAACTATGGAAATAACACCATCCCGCTTACTGGCATTTTTTGTCAAATCTCAAAAAAACGAAGAAGGGTACAGCTCGTATCGACAAGTTAAATTTATAATCTGTTTTCATTTTTATATAAACCCTGAAATTAAATTACGAAGCGTGTGTTTTCACAAATATCCAGATCTCCGAACACTTAACTATCACAACAAACGAATTCCATGAGTGCTCCTTAAAGTGATTGTCAATTTAACAGCAAGCGAGGCTATATCAAATCCGAACCGTAAGTTTACTGCTTGAGTTGAGTAGTTCTAAATGTTAGATTAGGAAACAAACGAACCAAGCGTTAGACACTCGGATGAGACGCCCTACTGAGACACCCGCACCAATAAAACAGGTGACTGCTGGTGTTTGTAACATAACGAGCACTACCCTCGAGACGAACAGTCCTACAAGCCAGCTCAGAATCCAGCTAAAAATGGTTCGTGGTATTGTCGTTGCCATATTTCAATTGTGTTAAATATTTCTAATTTTATAATTTAATGAATATATTTTGTTTTATTTCAGAAGTACCCAACATCCTCAGCAAACATGTACGAGGACGATCTGATATCGCAACGCGCTCGTGCTTTCCCCCTGTCCCACGGGTTGATGCCAGCCCCCCAGGCGTCCTTCTTCGGTTTCCCAATGCACCCGGCCCACGACTCTCTTATGGCAGGTCAGTGACGTGCTCACAATATCACACCAACAGTTTATAAATATAATATTTTCCTTTTTAACACGATTTACATGAACCTTATAACATGAACACACGTTTGGAAGTTACAGTTTTCGGTTATAATTTGCATTCTGTATAAATTTAATAACATCTCGATGTAACGGTTCCGGATAGTAGAATCCCTTATTATTTCGTTTACAAAGGTTTACAGTGGGTATTTGAAAGGCATACATATACCATCTATTTATCGCACAAAACGGTCAATTATTTAAACTCGGTTGCGTGCAATGTTATTTTGCCCGGAATAACATGTACTGTGTTTATTTGACTACATTTTCAATACTCACAAGTATTACAATGGACATGTGGTATATCTCGCTCATACATGCCCATTACCAATCCCAAAGTGTTGTCATTTTCAATTTTCTCCTGAAATGAGCACTCATACATGATTTATATATGAAATTGATGCGGCAAACCCTGCCAATAACGAATTATATTTGGTTGATAAATAATACACAAAGAATAGCTCGTTATTATATTTCGATGCCGTTACTTTCAATCTGGACGTTGTTTGTGTGAGCACGATGTTGCTTCATTGAAATTACACGTTGGAGAAAGCAGGTTGTGAAAGTGTTCACGTGTAAAATCGTATTTTTTTAAATGCTACCCAAAACGCGAAACCGACATTCGCCGCTGACTCAATTCCAGGGAGGGACGTATCAAAATTTAACATTTTAAAATTTTACTACCTTTTTCTTAATGCTCAAATTGAATAACACACGGTTGCAAACGTCCGAAACACGTTTGACAGATTTTGACATTTGAAACTCATTTGAAGGCATCATCAAATTATTTTTTGGTAGAATTAAAATATTAATTAGAATTAGATTATTAAAACACCTCCCGTACTTGAGAAACGTTTTGTTACATTTCTTCCTTCCGACGTGAACAAAGAACATGTACATTTACGCTTAATTCTATGAACAAAATGCCATTTTCAAAGAGGGAGGGAGTGAAACCGAAACAAACATTACACTGTCCTTCATGTACATACATTAATTTGTATTACTTTTTTGAGTGGCATTTAGAAGTTGGTAGGGTGAACAGGAATGATTTTGATGGATATTCAAATTCTTATTGCAATGGATGTGACGTTTCGGTGTAGATAACACCGTTATCAAGCAAGTGATAGCATCTACACCGAAACGTTGCATCCATTGCAATAGTTAATAGTAATTGAAGTTAATAGTAATTCTAACTGATATCTCCCTGTATCAAAACAATTGCCAATAAACATATACATTTCTCACAACTTACAATTTTTGGGGCTCTAAACTGTCTGTAACACGACTAACTGATTTTTTTTCATTAGTAGGCCAAAGTCAGCAGTTCGGAGCTTACCCTCACCTCTCGACGCCGGACCCTAAACGCATGCTTACCTCGGGGGTGGGGCAGAGCGACTCCATGGACAAAAACATTAAGATCAGTCTGGACAACAGGGACTTGTGGAGCAAGTTTCACAACATCGGCACCGAGATGATCATCACAAAGACCGGCAGGTAGGAGCTGAATTATTTTCCTTAAACGCCAGGATTTCTTTCGTCGAATGAACTGCTTTGAGACCGCGAATTCTCTTTATTACGTAGATCATTCACAAACCAACACCGTGTCTGTATACATTAAGTCACAATACCCTGTGCACTGAAACTTTAGTTTTAAAGCGTGTCCCCCTGTTCCGTGATGACTCCTACACATTTTGAAAACTTCAAATGCTGAAACATACTAATTATCGTAATATTTTCAAACAGGTGTTTGTCCTCGGTGCTAGTTTTTGCTTTTCATTTTTGTTCAATCTGTACGATAAAAAATATTATGTCAGACTAGAGTTAACATCTATATGTCCCCTGATTGCCCGTCAAGTTCCGCATCAAGTGTTAACTCATTTTGCCGGATTCTGTTCGGCCCCCCTACTGTTCCTGGGGACACGGCACGCGCTGAAGACTGCCGCGCGTGCGCATTGTTAATACGGGCACGTGCCATGTCGCGTGCCTATGGCTATGCATTCGTCTGTAACAATCAGATATCACAATTTCATAAACTAATTTTAATCAAACTATGATTTTCTTCGGCAAAAAATATCAGAACGTACCACAGATATATTGCATGTTATGTACTTAGTTACTAATATGTTGACTCGCTTTAAGGATTTTTAGTTGACAACACGTGGGTATAGAGAAAATGCATGTGCATTCGGTAATCACTTTACCGATCCATTCTTCTGAGTTAAAAAGTGTTGGTCTTTTATTACATTTAATTTTATGATATTTGCTTTAAAAGAATTTCACTTGACGACAGATGGGAACAATAGAATGTTTTACATATTACCATAAATTTTAAAATGATGAATTAGTTTTTTTAGCTCTAGTTGTCCAATGCCCCGCATGTCAAATTTGGTTAGAATGACTTACGGCATTGGTTAATCATACTACGGTTTTGGCGCAACCTAATTTGAACGTATGGCAACTTCTAACCAACTCACCACAACAGAAGCTTCTTTTTGTTTTAAATTTTAAAAAACCCTATTCATACGGAACAATGCGTACACAAAATTCTTTGAATAATCATTTAAAAAGTTGTATATATATTGTTAAATATACGGTGATATGTGCCGCGGAACAAATATCGTGTTAAAATTAACCCTGACAAGGTTTTGAAGTAAGCACATCTTAAAGGAAACAGGAACGTTTGCTATTTTCGGAAGAGGGTATATTTTAAGAAAGCTAAAATCTTTTGCTATTTATCGGGTTAAAAAAAGAACAGATGTAATAGTTAAAAATATATATTCATGTTCCTACGCTTTGATCTGTTGGAAATCCGGTTCGCGTCTTAATGGTTAAGCGGTGTGGCAGGTGTTTAGTTGCCTCTAGAATTTGATAAATATATCGGCGAAATGTACACACAGGCATATGTTTCCTCGGCAGGTGTTTATGCTTCAAGCCAGTGTGACAGGTTCATTTGTATAGAACGGGATATACTCTGCACATTCTCTACCCGGATTTGCTAAATATAGAGACAGATTCACCATTATTAAAATTTATTTTTGGGGGGACTCCAGGATACGGGGTGTTGACAGTTCAAAGGAAAACATGTTACCACGTTTCGGTTTAGTTTGACCTTTGTAACTTCCGGGAACGGAATACAACATATTTAGCCATTATTTACTCATCTTTCGGGTTTTTTTTCAGCAGAACGAAAAAATGAACACCTGTCACAACAGATACAAACAATATATCGTCATATAAATCGTCATGTCTTTTTAAAATTAAAATGTGTGTGTGTGCCATTATTCTGACGTATCTTCAGCAATCTAAATCCAACAGCAATGAAATATGATATAGAAAATATGAAATACGAGCACACATTCGCACATAGCAGCTGATTTGTATCTTCCAAATTTTGGAAAATACGTTTACAATATGTGATATTCCACTGCCCCTATGGTGTTTGTTATATTGATTTTATTCTTATTAACGAATAAGTTGCGATATGCATCACAATATAGCAACTACTGCGATACAACATGCACCACTTCAAAACATTCGACGAACCATTAAACATATGAAGTTATTATCTGTATTACAACATGTTTATCAAAAAGCAGTTTTAATATAATTCACTGTGCGCATTGATATACATGTTTATTGTCTGGTTGTAATAAAGCGCGCTTCTGGAAGGACTCGTTGATCATTGTGTTCCTCGCAAATGTATAATATAAATGAACAACATTTTGTACTTCATTACGCAGAACATGTGTCTCTCCCCTTGTCTGCGCCCAGCTATTAAAATTACGACCAATGTTCGCCTTATGGCGTGAAACAAAAAAAATCATTTTCACATGTTTTCTTTTTAGGCGTATGTTTCCAACCATCAAAGTGACTCTTGAAGGTCTTGATCTTCACGCAAAGTACATCTTGCTTGTGGACATCGTACCGGTTGACGATTGTCGCTACAAGTACCATAATTCGGAATGGGTAGTCACCGGAAAAGCTGAACCGCACATGCCCGGAAGACTCTACATTCATCCCGATTCTCCAGCTTCCGGTTCCCACTGGACCAAACAGCCCGTGACGTTCCACAAGCTTAAACTCACCAACAACAACCTTGACCAAAATGGACACGTAAGTGGTTTATAACCCGATTTGATATTAATACAACTGTGAGTTTAAGGGTGTCTACCACAACAGATGCCACATCCTAAGAATATAAAGAAATGGTGTTAAATATTTATTCCGCCCTACAGTCAATTTCTGAGCGTCTTGCGTGGTGAAATCGGAGATGCTGGTAGCCTGTATTCACCACTCTGCCAACCAACGTCCCGTAGGGCCTATCCTTAACCAAGAGCGTCGAATCCTGAAACTCATTGTGTGAAAAATCACGTTCATGATCGTAAGAAATAGCGCTCAAATAATTACCAGATCTCGTGCAGTAAATCCCAATATGGTATAGCACAAACGAGAATTCCTAGATTTTGCACGAAATCCTCCCTCTTGTCGCTCCGAGTAGCCAAAACAGGACTGGGCAGGGTGATTTGCTTCACCGTTTCTAATGAAGATATGTAGGGTTCGTATGCACGTTTTTCTCAAGAGACCAAACATGAAAAATGTCCCAGTCGAGATGGGTTTGGCATCAAGATTTAGACTTGACAAAATGGCCAACAGTTCAAGTTTTCAACACTCAATCGATATTTTTTTTCACAATATATATTTTTTTCTTAACAGAAAACGCTAGAATATATTGCGAGCGGACACCCTAATACTTATTGTAGCCTCCCAGTCTCTGATATTTAGTACCGGTCAGTGGTTTATTGAATAAAGATTTGCAACCACTAAACAATCATTAGCTTTAAAGGGGCCTACTTAGCCACGTCATTATTTCCTAGTTCTTAATGAACTCCTGCCTTTACAAGAAAAGCGAAAATGATGGCTCGGTTCTTCTTTTGTGCTCTAATTCATTATGAGAGTATTTGGACGGGCGTCCCCACGTCCCCTGCGCGCTGAAGTCGTTCGATGTTTTGCCTTTGTAATGAGGCATAGGAGCACTATCACTGTACAGACGCCAAGTGAAATTGATATTCTCCCACGGGGCACCTTCAGGGAGCCCACGAGGTCGAAGGTTATTTAAGGAAGGCTTGGGATGAAGGAAAGAGAAAAGAAAAACTAAAATGGCCGTCATTTGGCCCACGAGGCGGACTCAATTTCAATTAAACAATTTAGGGATCGTGTAATTAAGGATGATCTGTTTTTCGACGTAACTGAAATGGAAGCACGGGAGTTTAAATGAAGCTCAGGAAAATGTCTTAAGGCGCTTGATACTAATTAAATATGCACGCCTTCTGCGCATGTCTGAATGATGATGCCAAATGCATTTGATGAATATGCATTTTCCATGAGTGAATAGTTCACGTTTTGAAATCTCTGAAATTGAAATGTTATCACATTTCCAACAGAAACAAGAAAGGCAATCGTAAGACATAATTAATTATATCTGTCGGATTTTACAAATGATATGATGTTATCCTTCGCAATATCAGCTGATGGTATGGAAAAATAACAAAAACTCGATCAAATATTTATCTTCTTAAGCCGTTATTCCTCGGTTCGTGCCAGAAATTACGCTTAAGTAAACCTATAGAGATTTTGGCCAAGATTTCCCAGTGACATCTTAATTAATAATCGGTTTTGTTTTGCTATGGAGCGTTGAATAATGAGATCCCAGTAAAACCCGAAACAAGGACTTTAGCACGAACACGGCATCTGAATATTATCTTCTACATCGTTAATTAAACATATTGCAATGCCCTAACTAATGAGGGGCAGTTTTACCTTGAGTCCAAAAATCAGCCTTTCATCAAAAACTATTTATTTTTATTCACTTTTTTTGAAAGCGATATATTATTTTGAATTCGTATTTGCTTCATTTCAGATTATTCTCAACTCCATGCACAAGTACCAACCAAGGATCCACGTGGTACAGGCCAACGACATCTTCACAATGAGATGGAATACATTCAATACATATGCTTTTGACGAAACCTGTTTCATCGCAGTGACTGCTTACCAGAATGAACAGGTGCGTACCATATTTCTGACGATTAACGGGGAGAGTGTCTTAGCCTATCAAAATCACTGACACAAAAAAACGAAAAATATTCAAATAGATCTGTAGTCCGAGGCCCAAGTGTGTCCTGCTTGTCCTAACGATTCTAGATACGTAATTCAAAACTAACACAAGGTTAGTGATAGGTCAATTTACTATACGAACAAGTGGTCTAACACGTTTCCCTAGGGACGGTCTCTTCCGTTTCATGTCTTAACTGAATAATGGCTGCACTTTCGTGACGCGCTTCCAGTAATGGTTCATACGGCCTCTCTGTGTAACTGCCTTCGTAATCTTACAGAAGCATTCGATCGGCTTCAAAAGCCGACAAAATGAATATTTCATCGACGAGTACAGGCTCATTCCGTGGGCCGTTTGAAGTAGTCCGCCATTTACATCGAACCAGTTTCCTAACACCTTGGGTTGGTCAGATGGAACTGGTCGTGAGAGAACTGACGAATTTGGCGTGGCTCATGGCACTTATTGCAACGAGTAACAGTATTCAGACATACGATTTTCGTGTCAACTAACATTACTATGAAGGAAGGGTTAATGGGTTGTCGTAAAAGAGCTTAAAGCGATCGATTTGATTCCATTTATACGGTTAAATGTACCCGGGGGCAGATTTCGTTGTTATGTAATATGAAATATCATTTTTTTAAATTGCTCTCAGAGTACAGTAAATTTTCAGTCCTGTTAACTGACGGAATTTACACTACAGCTAATAGTCGATAGGGAAACGCACGTGTTAGGCACCGGGCGCGGTATTTAGCCTCACGTGCAGGTGCTGTTTGCGCACGCGCCGTAAAGTTTTTGGTCGCGCGACATCGTTAAGAGATCAACCGAGCACGTGCAGCACACGTAGTATCGAAATGGAATTATAGACTCGTTATCAAATATTATGTGCTTTAGAAGTGAAGTACAACAGATTAAATTTCTCTTTGTTTATCTATTGTTTACATTGTTTACAGATAACCCAACTCAAGATTGATAACAACCCGTTCGCCAAAGGGTTCCGTGACAATGGAATGGGAAGACGGTAAGTTAAATATAACTTCTAAGAAAAGACGAACAAGTAATTATTTTTTTTTAGTAGGAATTACTGGTAATATTTTCGGGAGCAATAATCAGCCTCATAACCTATCGTGGCTCCAGTCTCATTTAAATGTTTCAACGCTCTTTCATGTTTGGTTGTTAACGTGGCTTCACCGGCGTTGCCGCTGTCGCCGACGTTATCACGCCATAGCCAGAACGTTTCTCATAAATCTTTGTGACCATGGAAAATAGGCGTAAGACAGCGAGACTAAACGTGACAAGTCATAGACCGGGAGTGTCTGAGCCAGAGAGCTCGGCGCCGATCAATATATATTCCTACACGGAGGGAAAAAAATAAAATGCTTTGTCTACAGAAAGTGCGAGAAAATGGTGGCAAATCTGTAGAGGTGGTAGCGCTAAGTCGTGACAGTTAGACTGATTTCACCGATGGTCGGCATAGAAAAATGTCATCAAGGGAGCTAGGTGTTAAAGAATTGGCGGGTTGGTTGCGCGACGAGTTGATCTAAACGTCGCGTGTACTGACCAAGACGTGTTTGAGGTGTGCCGGGTTGATTCAAAATGAACATATTCATCTTACTCAATAAGGCCTATTTCGCGAATATATTGATGATGGTCAAAACGATTCCGGCTGTTCGGCCATGGAACATGGGAAGGTGGCAAATCTTTTCCAGAAGGCGCTAGGCGTTGACATATTGTCTGATTTCCCTCGTGGCTGGAAGCTCACTCTCAGGATACCCAATTTTGGCCCCGCTCCCCCTCCCAATACCCATTCACACGTTGTCTCTTCTCTTCCAGTGATCACCGCCTAAGCATTAAAAGACCGGCAAGTGAGGATGGTTCGTCGGATCATGATAAAGGTAAATACTTCAGCCAGCGTCCAGATTTTTTCCTCCTGGCGTTCTTTCATGACTTTGCAATTGAATTACACATCTGCCTGCCCGGGCTTCCTGTCAATGTTTTTCGGCAAATCCTCTCAGTTGCCGCATTTTCTAACACGTGTGCGAGCTAGTCGCCGGATTGACTATCTGCCACGGCTGTGAAAATGCACGCTTTTACACCCCACGTGAATTTAAGTTTGTCACTTTCGTGGCCAGAATGCCCAGGACTGGGCCGGAGTGAGAATTCGGCATCTTTGTTATGTGATTAGTTGCAAGGTCTTGCAATATTGATGAGACTCTCTAATTGCATCAGCGAGACGACACTGAAATATCGCGGCAAATTTTCGCACCTATACTCTCGACTAATTCAATCATCTTCCGAAACTCGTCAGCTTACACCTGGGCCGAGAAATGGCGTCGATGTACTCGGAAAACCGTTCTCATCTGTTCCAGAATAACGATTAATGTACTCCGAAACCCCAATCTGGTTTAAGTGGCAACTCAAATAAGCACCTTACCGATTTATGGTTAACCATTCCAGTTTGAGTTGAAGGGGAACCGTTCTCTTAAACCGAAATCAGATTGTTTTTGTTCGATGGTGCTGGGGGTGAAAAACTAGCCGACACTTTCTCTCACGTAAACGTCAGAGACGTGAGAACTTGGAACTGAATTTCGGAAAAACTTGCCTTCTGTGAGATTTGCTTGTAGTTCTTGACAATATATAAAAAACGAAATGACTTGACTAAAACGGATGGTGTTAGTTTTGTTGTCAAGCGTAATCTGTTCTGGTAATTATGACAAAATGTTTTGTAAACTTATTAGGAATTAATTGCAAAAACATTTCTTCCATAGTCTGTTACTTTTCCTTACAAAATCTCTACCAAAACCAATGTGTGTTCGCAGTTAACAATTCAAATTAAAAAATTGACTAAAGAAATAACGAAACAAATATGCTGATAATAATTGACTTATGACTAAAGATTGTTACGACATCTCGGCTTGCCGGCGCATTTGGCACGCGCCCCTTTACGGCATGTGGTTAGAAATGATGGCGATTATCCTCGCCCCGTACTGCGCATGTTACGTCACGTGACGTCATTGTAGCACTTTCTATTGAACAACCTGTCGGGTATTCGTAATCTCATTTGTAACTCTAGTGTTGTGTTTTATCGGGTATGTTATCAGTAATTGGGATTTGGCTACCTGTCGTCGCTATGAAAAGAGCGCCACCTGTCAGTTAAAATTGACAATGGACGAACAACTTTGAAGGGTTTTGTTTGCGTAATTGTTTGTACATTCATGTAAGGATAATATTTTTGTTAACAAAGACATTTTGCCACAAATCGACCGGAGTGGGTGTTGAGTAACCAATGACATTTGTAATCAGAACAACTGACACGCGCAATATGTCACAGTATTCGTCGACCGCAGTCAGTAAGTAATCCATTAAAGCATTGATTAACAATAGATCTTCATGGACGCATAAACAGAACGAATGTCGCCGTCTATGTTCTGCTGCATGTAAAGCAACGATTCGGACGTGAGGAAACACCCGACTTGTATGTATCATAGAATTTGATTGGCAGCCGTGGCAGATGGAACGTCGGGCTGTTGTCGATTGCTTGATTTGACAGGTGCTCGGGGCATTGTCCATAGCATTGTGTTAAGTAAACAATTGATAGGTGGCTACTCGGATAAATAGATCAAACGGCACTTGAAGCATTTCTCAAAGCGAGTGATTTATATTGTATGAGGAGCTGTCGGATTCATTTAATTAACCTAATATTCATTGTCTATGGAAGATATTGGATTTCAAAGTATTTATTGTGTTTGATTTTTTGTTACAGTGGAATTAACAGCTATGAAAAAGCTAAAAACTGACGAAGATGACATCGGCATGAAATTGAAGACGGAGCCTCACAATGCAGTGACGTCACACGCTCCAAAAGATGAAGACAGTGACCCAGTTTCCGACACATCCGACGAAAACCCCAGTGATGCTTCCGGTACAGAACTACCCCCATGTCAGATCTTGAAATCGACAGCCATTTCTCCGGATCTGGACAAATCCCGTGGATCCAACAGCTCCACCCCTTCGCCCAACCAGTGCCAGTTCGGCTCCGTCAAGTCATTTAACCAGTCCTGTATGGGAGGCGACCAGGTCTACTACCCGCACCATCCCGCCGTCAGCAGGGTACCAAGTAGCAGCTTCCTGCCTGTTTCAACAAGCTCCGCTCTCCTCCAGCCCGTCTCTAGCAGCATGAGTTTGAGCCTTCACCCGGTCAACAGTCAAATGCAGGCGTGTCGTTTGTCAGGACAAACCAGCGACTGTGCGATACGTCAGACAAGCGGCCTGAATACGGCATCTCATGGGTACGGCATCCGTACGACCCCAGCCCAACACCACCCTTCACTATCATCCTGCACGTACATGCAATCAGCTCAACCGTACGCAACTCACCTAACACCCAACATGCATATGATGAACATGAATTTCACGGGCCCCATGGCGTGAACCTACACACATGATGTGTGAACATAAACCCAGGGCCTGGCCCGACTACAAGTGCTTGCCCCGTACAGCTTCGGGGTTCGGGGACGCGGGGGTGTCACGTGAGGACAACCGCAACACTGCAGCGAATATTGTACATATCTAGCAGTGACGTCACTGGCTGCCGAGGTGCTCTGTACATATTTGACAAAACGGATATGACGTCATTGTCACATGATCAGATCGGCAGTTTCAATTGGTCAGGTCTCATTTGCTCAACCGGAAATCTGTGTTGTGTGTGGAACGTTGTGTACAATGGTGTTCACGAAAATAGACCTTAACTGTTGCTGAAACGACTGCGGAAAAATAGTCAACCCCAAATCGACGTTTGGGCGATGAAGACGTTTATTTATTCAATATGACGACATCAACATAGAGTAATGACTGTATTATATGCATATTTATATGTGACTCACATTTGGTTGTTATGATTCCACGCACCATGATCTTGTAACGTCATTTCTGAGGAGCCCTAGGTCCCAAAATGGCGAGTGCAAGAATTGTTTTTCTTGCCAGGTTATTGATATTTTATGACTAAAATATTGAAAACTAATACTGTGTTTTGTTCTTTCTCATTTTATGATTCTTCAAGTGACATGGTAGGCATGGCTGGCGTGTGGTGTGAGTAGCCGCAACTCTTTGTGCCGAGTTGCCTTTTGGAACGACAGAAACCTATTATAGTGGGTTTGAATCCCAGTTTCTAGAATAGGCCAACTGTCGGCATCATATCAGTTCTCATAGGTTTAACCAAAGGGGTAAACGTTCACCTGAGAGACCTGCGTTACTTCGGGCATTTCTCCCACATTAAGCAGACGTGATCAGCACACTAACTGACTTACGCCAGATACCTCAGCCGAATAGGAAGACTCCCACCGCCCTTTCCCGAACGAAGCTATTATTTTTAATAGGTCCGGGGTAAATCGCAACTGAATAGAAATGTAGTGCCCGGGACTGCAGCGAGGAGCTAGTGTCAATAATGCATTTATTCAACACATTTGGTCAGTTTGAGTTAGATTGTAGTGAAACAGTTTTGTTGAGACGTGGTTGCCAAGAAACGAGTCCATCTTGCGTGTACTTTTACCATGAACCTCGCCGACACATCTCTGGATGCTGTACATATGTTGTTCTCACTTGTAATGGCTTGAAATACTGTATACACCATTAAATTACTTTGGACATAAACTTAGGTCAGCGTCACAGCACAAACACTCGTCTGGGAATTATCGATTTTTGGAAATGATAAAAAGTGCCTTTTCCAGCAATTCTATAAATCCCTAAACCACCGCCGGTATTTCTGGTTGCGCAATGCAAACATTCATCAACATACCATATAAACCATGTACACCCAGTTTCCCACCTCGCAATAGCGTTCATCGCCGCGAATTTGATGTAGCCTCATCAACGCTATAGCGAGGTGGGTAACTGGATGTACATGTACATGGTTAATAGGATTTGTTTGTTGTTTAACGCCGCACTCAGCAATATTCCAGTTATATGGCGTCGGTCTGTAAATAGTTTTGGACCGAATCCAGTGATCAGCATGATGAACATCGATCTACGCATGCGTGAACCAATTCAGCAAGCCTGACCCTGTTCTTTTTGTCATGCCGTGCGATATCGCGAATACAGGGGTAAATATAATATTTATTGATTAGCTTAATTTTCTGCTTGCAAAATGAATGATATCGATGATGGAAAAATTAGAAGTTGCATAATATACCCTGATAAGAGTGACAGTTTAGTTTTACGCCGCATTTAGCAATATTCCAGAAATATCACGACAGGGGAACTAGAAAAGGACTTCACACGCTGCAGGGAATCGAACCCCGTTCTTTCGTCAGATTATGTATGCTTCTTGTACATGTGTACGGGATTGAATGCCCATTGGGGGTTTCGGTTGAGTATGATTCCGTCGCAACGAATGCTGCCTTAGCAGGCGACAAAATCAACGGCGTTATTTATCCTTGCTCATAATATCAAATCAATGGATTGTCGGTTCCAAGGAGCATTATTTACACTCTTCCGTTTTATAGCTGGAGTGCAACGTTAAACAACATTTTGAACTTCAAACTGGGGTAGGTGACCCACAATAACCATCGGGTCGCTTAGAAGTCACCTTCGTAAAGCTGGGTTAACACCTGGCGTATATAGTCAATAGAATCTTACATTTGTGTCTATTGCTAGTAGTCATGTGACTAGACTTGTGTTCAGTCAGGGAAGTCACGTGACTGGACTCATGTACAGTACAAACAAACAAACACATGGCTTGACTTCTGTTCGGTACAATCAGCTACTTGACATGAGTTAATACAAAATCATACTGATTAATGTAAACTAAGTTTAGTGTAAAATACTTCCAAATAACACCGTTGCAGGTCATGGTCGCTTGTAATCCGCTCCTCAGTGGCTTTCTATCCTAGGACCAAAGTTTGCATGTTTGCTTAATAACCTAAATACAACTGACTCCATCTATCTCGAACCTTAAGGGACCAAACCTTGTAAAATATATTTATAATACTTTATATATTCTCATCGTTCTTACCCTTTGACATTTTCAAAATGCATACGCCACTTGACCGCCATATTACATGTCACGTGTTATCATGTATTAATAGAAAAACTGGACCTCACAAGCGAAAAAAAGTCAAATAGTCGTATTTATTCTGGGATATAATCAACATATTCTTCCCATTTTGTCATGTCCTAAATTTGTTGAAATTACAACTCATTTTATCTAAAACATGGTGAAATGACATCAACTGCTAAAAAGTATTCTCAATGGATCAAATTATTGATTTTGTGGGTACACTTAAAATAAAGGGCACGCCTCAACATGGTTTTCTTTGCACACTTGAAATTAATACATTTTTATCTAAGTATTTATCTACTTGACAGGATACTCTCTATGAACCTCCATGAATGTGTTCCTGGTTGAATTTATTGACCAGGTGTGGCCTGACAATAACGGTACATGCTCTGGTTTGTTTTGTTTGCATTGCTGTCACATTTGTCCGCCGTTACATATGTTTCTATTTATTCCCCCTTATTCATAACGCAATAATCCAACCTGCAGGTTGTCAAAAACTGTTGGGGCGGTGGGGTAGCCTTGTGGTTAAAAGCGTTCGCTCGTTATAATGAGGAGTGGTGGGGTAGCCCCGTGGTTAAAGCGTTCGGAGATTAAAGACCTGGGTGCGATTCCCCACAAGTGTATAATATGTGAAGCCCATTTCTGGTGCCCCTGGACGTGATATTGCTTGAATATTGCTAAAAGCAGTGTAAAACCATACTAACTCACTCGTTACAGTGAAGACCCGGGTTCGAATACCCACATGGGTACAATGTGTGAAGTCCTTTTCTAGTGTCCCGGCAGTGTGTAGCTGGAATATTGCTAAAAGCTCAAACACTCAAACATTGTTTGTTCGTAAGCTTGTTTCTTTCAATCGATCAAACTTTCTGGCTTAATGAAAAATAAAATGCATTTGTTTATCATCATCAACTCAATTTATTTGGGTAATTTTTACACACACAAAAATATTTGGGCAATGTGACCCACAAACAGTCTGTCCACTGGACCAAAGGGGCGGTCAACACAAGCATTGAAGGCAGGGAAGTTCTTTCTTTGTTGCTTTGTGTATGTTTAATTGTTAAATGTTTAAGATGGCTCCCAGCTGTGTTCCAGCTCTATGACGACACCGTGTAACTAATCGAGTCTGGGCCAGACAATCAAGTGATGGAGCAAGTTTCACGCCGATTGTGCACACGCACTCAGTCCGAGCACCGATACTCGCTGACCAAAATATCTTTTTTTTCACATTTATTTATTCACTTCACTTGGATACGCTTTGTGTGGAACAATCCGTGGACATAGTTTTGTAATGATATAATATAAGAAATGGCATGTCCCTTTGTTTCAATTTCACTCGGTAATAAATATGTGAAACTGGAACAAACGCAGATACATTTGAGTAAAACTATTTTATTGTCACAATCACAGAACATTTTGGAGTATAATCCATATTTTCTCAAATAAATTCATATTGATATTGTTTCCAGCAATATATACTCATGCCAATAATTGTTGTCACCCCCTTCAATTTTTTTTATTGGAGAGGGTGTGGGGTGTGTGTGGGGTTGGGGTGGGGAAGGGTATGACAACCATTATTGGCATGAGTATATTTCTCAATGTCATATACATCTTTTAATAACCCTTTATATGTGGTGAAACTTGGTTTCACACCCTTGATATTCATCACAAAATGTGGCGCTTGGCTAGTATGATCATGTGGTTGAGCAAGGGGTCGCTATTGGCACAAAATAGTATATCTTGAGCTGAGAGTACGAATGTTTTGTGCAGGACACAAATAACAAAATTGGTGAATTATTTCCAGAATAATCTAATGGTTGGACATTCAATATATACATGATAAATATTCTCACTTACTCCACATGATGTACATATGTCATCAACTAGTTTAATTTTAAACAACTCTTGTTTTGTATAATTAACTCTATGAATAAATTTGTATTGATAGGGGCTTGGTCGAAACCTAAATTCCCACAGACCTTTCGTTCTCAGTGGATATGGACAAATGGGAGAGGCTAGTGGTTCAAACGTTCGTTCGTTACGCCGAAGCCAAAGTTTCGATTATTTTAAGTATAACTCTGGTGTCCCAAAACCTCTTGTTGCGGCTTAAAACCGAATTAACTTACCCACTCTTAACGGGTTAAGTTACTGATGGAGGCTTAAGGAAATAGTGATGTTTTCGCAAGATGGTTTAGTGGGAAGTGTTTACAAAATTAAACTCAAATTCACACCTGATTCAGGTGCATATTCATTTTCACAACAGTCCTCGTGTGTCTTGAGTGGCAACTAAAATACAGAGTGATACAACGTCTTTATTTTAAAGTTAGTGAGACCTTGTTTGTCCAGGAACTATATTCTGGCACACACATCCATCAATTATTTCATTATTTGAAATTAACAATAACAAAATCTTCCCTCATTTGGAATAATGTGGAATTAACAATTGGTGACGAATTACGGCGACCCTAGAGACCTCTTGGACATGAATGACCAAATATGGTAGTGTGTGGCCATAGGGTCACGTCTTCGTGAGGCAGGGTATGCTGAAAGTAACCCTGGTCTGAGTCCGTCTCACAGTCACCGAACCACATTATTTTCCTTTCCGAAAATCCCTTTCTACAATGCCCAAACCCTAAATGAAGCAAGCCTAGATTTCCCCATGTCCTGAATCCCCTATCACACTTGGGCTCCTTTTCAATCTAAATATTAATATTTGTAAGGCTGTAAAGATGCATCGAACTATGGATGGACTGCAATTGTTGAGTCTCCGATAGCAATTGATCGATGATATATATTATTATATTATCGATGCATCGATAGTAAGTGTGTCTATCGATAGTTTAGTAATTGACTTCCGTTGATAATTGCGCATCGCAAAATACAGGAAGTACCAGAATCGTTCACTTTGATTTAGAGTTGCCTGTTGCCTCTTAAACAAACATGATCTGGGTTTAAAGTGTTTTGTCAGTTATACAAAAAGAATGAAAGTACTTCAACTTGCTTTTTATTTCATATAAACTATACATTCATTTTGGAAATGATTTCAAATGAGACAATTCAAGGAGAAAAAAACACAACTATTGCAATAGTACTGCAAAAGTATGTTGCAATCTACCTCAATAGTCAACCCTAATTATTTGTTACTATCAAAATTATATATTCTCAGAAAATTATATATATTCAGAAAATTATACATACCCTGCATGGTCTCAACCGACTTGTGAAATGTATAGGCACATTTGGGTTTTGTTTATCTGGATTTTCATGAATCACGGCGATATCACTGGGAACAATTGCGTCCGGATTAACGAGTTTGGGTTGCATGTAAACTTAATATCTTCCGCTACAGCTGCAAAATAAATGAAATAAAATATAAAATATTTTAAAAAACCCAAAACTATTAACCTTAGCATTCCTTTTTAAAACATCCTACAACGCTGCACGTTTGTCGCGGATCATTCCTTTTTAAAACATCCTACAACGCTGCACGTTTGTCGCGGATCATTCCTTTTCCGATATTTTGAAGCAAAAACGTGTACAATATTTCCAGAGGATGGCTTTCATTCAATGCGACATCCGCAATATCATAAACATTTTTATATATTTCACTATTTTTTATCTCTTTACTGTAAATGTAGTTGCATTGTCCCATATTTAAATTAAACGTTTATTTGATAGATTTCATCAATTACTTCGAATGACGCAATAAATGAATGTTTCCAGTTGCATTGTTGGGAGCTCGAGCAAAATGCAATTACTTCGACAGCAGTCTTGACATAAGATACTTCTCCGCGTGATTCGCTTTTATTCAGCATGGTTTTTTTTCACTCTGATTCAAAATTGAAATCGGAAAAATAGTGAAACGAAATACGACAACAGTGCGATAATATGGGATTAAACACCAAGTGTACGTGGAATTTAGCTCGTTTTGTTCGTTTCAGGGTGTCTGTTTCAGTGAATAATAATTCCCCAGAACGAAGATCCGAGTACTAAACTGCTAACTGTCACTCTTGTCGGATGCTAAAATGTTCAAATCTAAAACTTTACAGACCGATGTAAAATCTTCCGCCAATGAATGACAAAACTTAATGGTGTTTATTTCGCCAGAAAACGTGTTTTCCTTACAAAGTCACACACATTTCATGGCAGGTTTATCGAGAATTTATCCGAACTGTGTTAGGTCCTTGTGAAAAATTACGTTTATTGCCAGCGCTACTGTATTTATTTGCAGTTCTTTGGAAAGGTTCATTTGTACTCTTTATTTATACACGGAGCGTCATCTTACATGGGTGTAATCTTACAGCTGGGTTATGATGGCGCTGGGAACAAACCTTCAGGCACTTGCAGTTTATACTGACGGTTGGTCAAGACGCCGGGGCGAATCAACTCGCTTTCTATATGTGCCAACTTTTGCTGTGCCGGATCTGTTGGCCAGTGTTCGAATCCCCATTTCGCCGCCTTATACCACAACCCAACGCATGTCGGATATAGATTTAAACTTTTTGTAAAGTCAAAACGCACAATTGAGTTCATGACAGACAGCACTAAAACAAGAGTCGAGGTCAGACAACACTAAAACAAGAGACGAGGTCAGACAACACTAAAACAAGAGTCGAGGTCAGACAACACTAACACATGAGACGAGGACAGACAACACTAAAACAAGAGTCGAGGACAGACAACACTAAAACAAGAGTCGAGGTCAGACAACACTAAAACAAGAGTCGAGGTCAGACAACACTAAAACAAGAGTCGAGGACAGACAACACTAGAACAAGAGTCGAGGACAGACAACACTAAAACAAGAGTTGAGGTCAGACAACACTAGAACAAGAGTCGGGGACAGACAACACTAAAACAAGAGTCGAGGTCAGACAACACTAAAACAAGAGTCGAGGTCAGACAACACTAAAACTAGAGTTGAGGTCAGACAACACTAAAACAAGAGTTGAGGTCAGACAACACTAAAATAAGAGTCGAGGTCAGACAACACTAAAACAAGAGTCGAGGCCAGACAGCACTAAACATGAGACGAGGTCAGACAACACTAAAACAAGAGTCGAGGACAGACAACACTAAAACAAGAGTCGAGGTCAGACAACACTAAAACAAGAGACGAAGACAGACAACACTTAAACAAGAGTCGAGGTCAGACAACACTAAAACAAGAGTCGAGGTCAGACAACACTAAAACAAGAGTCGAGGACAGACAACACTAAAACAAGAGTCGAGGACAGACAACACTAAAACAAGAGCCGAGGTCAGACAACACTAAAACAAGAGCCGAGGTCAGACAACACTAAAACAAGAATCGAGGACAGACAACACTAAAACAAGAGTCGAGGTCAGACAACACTAAAACAAGAGTCGAGGTCAGACAGCACTGAAACAAGAGTCGAGGACAGACAACATTAAAACAAGAGACGAAGACAGACAACACTAAAACAAGAGCCGAGGTCAGACAACACTTACACAAGAGTCGAGGTCAGACAGCACTAAAACATGAGACGAAGACAAACAACACTAAAACAAGAGCCGAGGTCAGAAAACACTAAAATAGGAGCCGAAGGCAGTTTACGCTACGAAAGAATGTGCACCCTTTACGCACAAACGTAAACAATAAAAGCAGAAAATATATCCGAATGGGTTTTTGAACAAGAAATCTAAAGTTAATATGATAAGCGTAATTATTAAGTCTTACAGTAAAGTACACTACTTATTACTGGATAGGATCCTCAAATTTGAAATTATTAATTGAGGGGCATCTGGAAACCCAGGATTGTACCCCAAGGTAAAACCGTGGCAATCATTTCATACGGTTTTTAAAGTAAACACATTTAGTTTGCGGTTCGAATCCAATCAAAACTTAAAGTGTTTACGGGAATCCTCACGTGCACAAAGCACAGATATGATCTAACACAGTCGTCACACTCTGTGTAAACCTAACATCACGTTAAACTTCTATACGGAGCCAGGGACGCAAATTACAATCATAGCATGTCGGTTTCATAGTTGTACAAGTGTATTACATCACGGTCATTTATTAAAACCCCATAAACATCTCATCACACCCGCATTCGTCAATAGCTGTCAATAAACTAATCTATTTCACACAAGCGGTAAAGAACCGTAAAAGTACACTTAACAAGCTGAAAGATACCGAAATTGGCGGATGCGTGTTATGGGGTATATTTCCCACCCTGGGTGATCTATATCATACCCGGGTAGGGTGTTTACGGCCCACGTGGCTTTTTGTGGATCCCTTTAAACCCCTCAGTGAAGGTCAAACCCCGCCCCACTATACACTGTATCCCTATCCAAACCACTTCAAAGGTAACGTTTTCAACCTGTTAAATGTATCACTGCATCTCAAGGATCTGCTTCCCTACAGCTAGGGGATTAATATTTCATCACTGTATTGAGGGTAGGTCACTGATACGAAGGGTCATGTTCATAGAACAATTTAACAGTATTTATGTCCGACCACCCCTGCTTAAACGGGAACCTAGGGAGGTCTGTGATAATCTCTGTGCCAACCCTTGCAACAAAGGTTACGCTGGTATATTGTCATAAACAGTAGTAAAACAAAAAGAATTTCCCTTTGAACTAAAATCATACATATATGTTCTATATTCATTTTCAAAGTTGCACAAAATTGACCTTTTATATATCTTATTCAAAGGGGAGTAACTGTTGTGGGAATGAATCCGCGTCGTTGTGGAAAGTTTGATTTGGCGCAAAATCTCGCATTAAATGGGACCGGGGCGAGATTTTGCGTGCGTGAAACTTGATCGGGACATGAATCACCTTCCAATGAGAAGTTTATCCGCTTTGTAAAGGTACAACAGATTTAACTTACTGGGGACTGATTTAGGAGCCTTTTTCGCGCATAAACGTCTACGGTTCACCTGCCTGGAGGCTAATGACACCGCCGCCAGGCTCGGGCGATTCATTGCAGAGTGGACCATTTACTTCGTATAGAAATCTGTAAACTACCTTACCTGGGTGAACAGAACGCCGTGTTATCCCTTCAGCTGTCATATATACATAAACATTCTATGCAATCTGTAGGGCAGGCCATGCTTATCCTTTTTCGCGAACACCTGGTGTCATCTCTCATTGTCAATCATCCATATAATTTTCACTGCTATTTTGTTTTTTAACGCTCAATGGAATCTGTTTATAGATAATCGAGACTGGTTATCTGTTGTCTTTATCAATTTACATATCACAGCAACTGGGATATTAATGAGCTGTCTACAGTTAGGACATTTGAAGATAAGGGCCAATGGTTCCATTCTTGTAACGATGGGTTTGTTGTATGGTTGGTTGGTTTTGGGGGTCATTTTATTTTATTGGGGGTGGGGTGGGTATTCTTTGATTAATTTACAAGTTCATAATTTTACCAGCTCTTTTAAGTTAAACGACAGGAATAGCTCCCAAAATCTTCTTTTTTTTCATTCGTATACATGAGGTCTAGTGGCCATGTATATTAGCAGGGATAATCTATTCTCCCTGATATTAGGGAAGATTAGGAAAACACAAGTTTATCCTTTCCATTGTGTTGTGCACATCGATAAGAGTATTGATCAATTTGGGGACGGGTCATGGCTGATATAAACTGAACTGAACAGTATGGATAAAACTGTTTAAATCTGAGATATCTGTTTGTTTTTTAACATATTTATGGCCGTTCGAGATATCTACAATGCAATGCTATTTGGAGAATTATTGTGAATTATTTAGAGTCTAGAAACCTGAATATGAAATACACTACATACTTTGAAAACAGTTTTGTTTTGTTTTTTGAAATACTTATGTTTACTTCAGCGGTTTAAACAAAGTTTAAAAGCACTTTAGAAGCTGAACCAAGTCTAGCGTGATACACCTCTTGTAACATGGTGTACAGTGTTATGTTTCCATTGTTGCTGCTGTAGTGTATTTTGGAAAGAATGACTGATAATGAGGTCGTATAAAGCAGGTGAAAAATACTGAAAAAGATGACTTGTTTAAATGATTACATACACTAAACGCCCAAAGAAACGCTTCCCTCCTTCCTTAATGACGGAGGTACCTATCTTCAGCTGGCGTTGTGATGCGTGGACGTCCACTTCTTGGTCTGTCTACGGTAACCCCAGTCTGTCTGAAGCCCTGACAAAACCGTGATACGATGGCATCCGAGGGCGTTGGCAACAACATTGTATGTCGACTCCATCAGCACCATTACAATGGCTCTTTCTCTCTCTTCAGCTGTTAATCGTGGCTTATACCTCGTACTCGTGTATCATATCATGCATTCTAGGCTCTCTTTATACCCTATAGAATCATTCTACATGTGAAATGGATGCAAATTCTGCTTGAATATTGCTGCGTTTTGGCTATTGATATTGCTATGTGTAAACAGAAAATGGAAAAATGTTACTTTTCAAGCAAGAATGTTAACCAAGATAATTTTAGATGTTCCTACACATTTTTTCACAATATCAAAGACACGTTTTACTTGTTTTCACTAGTGTAAATCAGCAGATAATGTTTTACAATTTTTACACTCCACAACAGTTGTTTCTTGTTTTAATAGTTGAAAAATGGTGACTTTAAATGGTTTATCTTTGTCTCAAACCAGAATTGTATTTCAACCTTTCTTTTGGACATCTGAATGCCTGTTTTTCTTTTATTTCGGCATGGACGAAAATAGGACAGTTTATCTCTTCTGCAAAAGATGCATTTCACCTAAATATGAATGCATTTGATAATATTTTTTCGTGATTTGCATAAAGCTGTGTTGTTAACTAATACCTTCTAACATATCTTTGATAGTTTTTAAGTAATACATAAATGTAGGAGGGTAACGTTTCTTCTGGCGTTTAGGGTATTTTGAAATAATAATGTATATTAATGACAAACCATAAAGCACAACTTTCATTTTGTTTTTATTCATTTCTGTCTTATTACAATTCAAATAAATCTGTTTGAACATGTATACGATATTTTGGGAACAAATAATGAATCGGACCTGATAATATTGGGGAAATGTCAAAATATACTAATTTCGTGACAACACAATTTACCCATTGTTATTTAGAGCATTTTGCATTGATAATTAATATATTTAATTATACAATAATATCACAATATTATATATTATTTTGCACTCATAGGCTTTGATGGGAAGGATAATATGGTGTACATAACGCCCCCAGATAAAGCTGTAGCATATAGAAGATATGCTGATATCTTTTTAATTAATTCAATATTTATATTTGTTGATAGATCGGTACTTCAAAGTCTTTCAGAGATTCGGCAAAAATAGCATCATCTGGGTAATATTTACTGTCAGACACAAAAATAATAAGTAATGTGCATGTGGAAACTAACCCCAGACCAGTACTTCCGACTTGTCTTTCACGATTAGTGTATATTTGATCGCTTTATCTTATTATGTCTTTCTTGTATCTGTCGATTAAAATTTAGTTAAGTGTACAGTCTTATTTATGTTGAAATATACTGACATGCTTTAAAAAAGCAATTCATCTGTTTGATTATAAATGTGCTGTATTCGTCGAATACTTTATATACACACTTGTGTATACATGCTTACATATACTCCCACTAGTTAAATTACTTTTTTGTCAGATCTTTGGAATATCAATGCAGTTTCATTTGTCTCCGATAAAGTGATACCATAAATACATGCAAAAGAAATACAAGCACAAACGAAAAAATAAATGCCTTTTTCAGATGTAGTTTAATTACTTTGTAGTTTAATGCGTTGTTTAAAAGGGGTTAAGATCAAAAACTATATAAAAGAATTAATGAACAGTCGACTGAACCGATATGAACGTGACAAGACCGCCTGACTGTTTCATGTGAAAGAATCCGGTGATTCTTATTTAATTACAAGTGGTGTATAGTCGGGGAAAAACAGGAGGTATCATGAACGATAGTAGTACTATCCAGGCTTGGTTCACACAACACCGATACGCACTGAGTCGGCTTGGTAGAGTCAACCGACATGGACAAGCACTGGGTTACTGGAGACAATTGACGCTGACAAGCACTGAGTGGGTAGAGTCAACCGACATGGACAAGCACTGGGTTACTGGAGACAATTAACGCTGACAAGCACTGAGTGGGTAGAGTCTACTGATATGGACAAGCACTGGGTGGGTAGAGT
>VKKT01000108.1:241893-252237 GCA_008038995.1 Haliotis laevigata
CATTGTACCCATGTGGGGAATCGAACCCGGGTCTTTGGTGTGACGAGCGAACGCTTTAACCATTAGGCTACCCCACCGCCCCAGATGGGTGTTGACTCAAACCACATGAATAGTAAGTTGTGCATTCTTCATGTTGGTGATTTATCATTCTTCATAAAAATATAACTTGAATCTTTTTGAATACGCTGTTGAATTACTTAGTGTCATCACTGATTTTCAGTTGTTCATTCCTAATATTTTCTGATTTCTGAGACAGATCAATCTCTGGTGTTGATGTTTATACATTAGAAATAATATTCATCAAGATTATTCATCATTTTCTGTTGATGATTTCATTATTTTCCTCATGAAGTATTATCGTTTCTCTGTCCTCCCCGTCCGACAATTAAACTCCTTTCATAGAGATGCATCATTCTTCATTCTGTTGACAGATCTTATTGTCATCTTGCTGATCGACTGTTCTGTGGTGATAAATTTAGACTTTCTCGGTTGATTTGTTTTTTCTTTTTGCAGACTGATTTATCATTGTTTCCCGTTCAACAGGTTGATCATTACCTCATCAATGTGTTCTTCCTCGTGGAAAGTTCTTGACAGAAACAGACAAGACATTGTCATTCCCTTCTTCGTGAACAAAATCAGATCATTACCGATTCTCATTGAGCCTCTGAAACAAAGAGATAACCAATATGTGTCACTAAATGTACCAAATCAACAATTAAAAGATTTTCCTACCACAAATAGATACAGACAAAATGATCTTGTTTGTTGTTTAATGAGTGAGTGAGTGAGTATGGTTTTACGCCGCTTTTTGGCAATATTCCAGCAATATCACGCCGCGGGACACCAGAAATAGGCTTCAAACATTGTGCCCATGTGGGGATTCGAACCCGGGTCTTCGGCGTGACGAGCCAACGCTTTAACCACTAGGCTACCCCACTGCCCCTTGTTTAATTCCAAACTCAGCAATATTCCAGCTCTATCACAGTTGTCTGTAAATAATGTCTGGACCAGACAATCCAGTGATTGCAATCATGAGCATCCAACTATGCATCAAACATGTCAGCGAATATGATTCCTGACACATTCAGGGAATAATATGTAACAGAAGTTACAAAATATTTCCTGAATTATCTTGTGATTATGTAGATGAATCTTGATGAATCATTGAATCTTGTTATCTTGTTATCTGGTTCTGAAGGTGTTGACAGATGTTAGCAAAAACACAATACATGGCAGCAATCATCTTGCAGACACAATACTTACGATTTCAGACCATTGCCATACATTCCTATTTGGTTCAGATCAATGGACTTCTTGGCAGATTTACCAAAGGTGACAATATCAGCTGTCTCATCTGTAACAAGACATAATTAGTTGAGGCTTCGGTGATCAGTAGACTAACGTGTACATGAATATTTCACTCAGACTGTGATGTGCATGCACCAATGTCTACTTGTATCGGTTAGGACTAGAGCCAGTTTCGTATCGCAGGCCAACATTAATACCATAGTCAAGTTTAATATTGATATATATTTTGTTTATTCGTTTTGGTTGTTGTTTAGGCCAGTCTCAGCAATATTCCAGCGGTGTGACAGTCTGAACCATAAAATCCAGTAACTCCAATCATGAGCAGCCATCTATGCAACTGGGATCTACGCAACAAGTCAGGGAGCCTGACAAGCTGATCCTGTTACTCACCTCTTATGACAAGCATGGTTGCTATGGACCAACCTGTATCTAAGTTCTAACCCAGAACTTCACAGGTCTTTAACATTAATACCACAGGTCTATAACATCAACAATAATAGACACCACTACTCTATTCCTTTATCCCTTAATGCTGGAGAGAGAAACAATAATCTTAATGGCTTTTGGTATGATGCCACCATATTTGAACCATGAACCCCCACTCTGGGGGCACTAGTGAGTGAGTTTAGTTTTACGCCGCACTCAGTAATATTCCAGCTATATGGCAGTGGCCTGTAAATAATCGAGTCTCAACCAGAGAATCCAGTGATCAACAGCATGAGCATCCATCTGCGCGATGACATGTGTCAACCAAGTCAGCGAGCCTGACCACCTGATCCAGTTGGTCGCCTCTTTAAGACAAGCATGGGTTACTGAAGATCAATATTCTAACCCGGACCTTCATGGGTCCTGGGGGCACTAGGCCATAGGGCTGAATATTGTATATGGCACACACAATAGTGGTTGTGATATTGCTAAAGGCAATCTAAAGTCCACACTCACTAGTTTGTGATGTAATGATTATTGGACACTAATTAATTGGTCCAAGGTCTCATTATTAGGCATTTATCAAGCATCATATGTGAAAATGGCAGGCAAACTTGAGGGCAAAACATCGACTTTTTGCAGTGTTTAGATATTCTTACCTTTAACAGTGTTTTAAAATTGCATGAAGGACGATGTCACATCATGCAGAGTAATGTCACCTTGTATCATACATACCAAGCAACAAAACATTAACATTAACGATAACGTGAAATTAAATGTTTCATTCCAATTTGGAAATTTTACCAACATTTGATGCAAAATATCAACCTGTGAGAAGTTGATGATCATTAGACACAGAGTCTGAAGAGAAAACAATGAACGGTATGGGCTTTGAATTAATTGGGTGGAGCCTGCTGAGGGTGGACTGTCATACTGCTGAATGTCTTAGTGGTTTCCAGCTCAGGAGTCATACATACTTGGGTCCATGCCTTCTCCGTCGTCAAGGAAACACATCATAAAGCCTCCTCGCAGCTCCCTGTCCCTGACTTGAAATCAAATGCACACACTTAAATACATACTTTAAAACTAAACATCAAGGATTGGGAAAGGCAGGGGCCATGGGCCATTTTGCACATTAGAATAAGAAATGGCCCATTAAAATTTTGACGTTTACTATTGATACTATGGCCCATTCCAAATTCAGAAAATGGCTAATAATCCTGAAAATGACCGATTGTCAATGTTCTCTACCCCAATCCCTGAAACATACAAAAATATGTACTCTATCCATGAATTACTCTTAGCCGATATATTTTCTGATTATTATTGTTACCATTTCAATTCAGCTGCATCATTCTCAGTAATTAATAAAGCAATGGAATTGTCTGTTTGTACCACCCCAACCAATACAGAGTGGCTGACTTGCCAAAATCTTTCTACATATACTCAAAGAAACTGTTTCTCCATCAACAACTAATAATATGGCAAATCATTTTTCATAACTTTACAGTAGGCTTAATATAACAGTGTTCAACAATCAACTTAAAAAGTCTTATTTATTTTTCTGCTGATGACAACTGTTACATGATTACATACCTGTATAGATATTGATTTTTGTTGCATCCGCATCTCTGAAATATATACAGCACAGTTGATTGCAAGTACACAATGACTCATATTCAGAAATTTTCAATTGTACTGCAACAATTGTAGACACAGTAGAGAAGCAAAACGATGACTACAGTCCGTTTGATTTCATTTGAGACTGATGAATTGCTCACTAACAAACAATAACAACTTTTTTAATTGGGTGTCCAAAATTATGAGAAAATCATCAGAGTTGGTCTGTCGATTTCATGTGACTCAATTACCCAGCTTATCTCTTTATTGATTTTACATTTTATGCCACACAAATGTACCTCAGGTTTAAAGATCATGATTTAATGTAGAAGAAATAACAACACACATAACCAGTTGAGCACCTACCTGGCATTATCCAGCAATTCTGCCAATGCTCCAAACAAGAACTCATGGGTTGTTCTGAAATGATTTAGATTCATCCACATCATGTGTGAACTAGACAGTGTCGAAATATTTAGGCTGGACAAAAAGGCTGACAAGCAGTGATCTCATTTGTGCAAAACATGTGTAATCAAGGAAATAATATTCTGGAAATAAAGATTTCAGGGTTTGGTGAGACAGATGCAAAAATTTTGCAATGTGAGAGAGATGACTGATGATACTAAACTTTCTGAACAATTTAGATGTATTCAACAGAAGAGATGAAATCATAAGCAGATGCATTGCAGGAGATGATGACAACAGTGAAAGCCTTAATGTTGTCATTTATCATTAGCTGCACAATAATATCTGTGATAACCTGAACGTTTCAGCTTGATATCAATGGCTTTTGAAGCGATTTTTGTTTTCTGGTGTCATATTTTAAATATAAAAAAAAAATTCTCATGAAAAATCTATGGTTCAATAGCTAAAGCTCTGAACATATATAACTCATATAGTGGTAAATGCAATAATACTTCAACATGATGTGTCATTTTATGTAAGCATTTTCTGTATTGTTTACAATACTACTTAGCCATGTTGCATAATCATTGTGGTGCATATTCAATATGAAGCTCACATAGCAAATAAACAAAAAAGGCATAATTATTTTATGCTAAAAGTTCTTCTTAGTTCCAAATCTACCACAAACTACACAGTACACCTAATTCCAATCAAGTTTTCTGCTCTTGAATGAGCGAGATTGTTGACAGGATACAATAATACATTTTCAACAGTTTAAATAGGCACCCGTGCCATTCCTTGCATGAGGATATTTCTGCTAAATGCACATTGTCAAATATCATTTCACTATCAACACCGAAATGCAACCTCTCCTGAACAATATCTATGACTAGCAACACATCACCTTGCCGGTGGTGTACAAATATATTTGTAACGTTGTCATACTTCGAGCATGATCTTTTAACATTTATAACAGATACGTACGAATTAGTATGCAGATAATCAAAGCTCAATTGAGCTCTGTTCAGCGTTGTGTACGCCATTTCCCAAAGATTCAGCGTGAAGATCTGATGTAGATAGCCGTATTCAACCGAACAAACTCTCGTCGGTGTTTCGGAAGTGGTTCTCCGTGCCGACCCAGGAAGATCACTTGAATATGCTTGTCATTTCTGCAGTTGTCGATTTGCTGAATAAATTAAAACAATCTCAGATGAGCGTACATATCCAATTTAATATTCGTTTCCACATGTTTGACAGGAACATTCGCTGTCTTTCCCTCGCTCCAAACTACTTCCTGTCTATGACCAAGGAGTGAATTTTGAATCAATGCGCATCTATTGTAATTTTGTTTGGGGTAATAACACGCTTGTCCGTATTGAAGAAGGGATTGGACATATGTGTGTTTGTGTCATGATATTGTATGCATATTTTATTTACACACTACCCGCTTATGCATGCTGAAAACCCCAAATGTAATAGTTTCGAAAGCATTTGATGGAACATGTCAAAAGTTGAATTGTAATGCGGAAAGAATTTTAACTTACCAAGTTGTAAATCACTGTTAGAATACAATAACACACATCCTTTAAAGTGTTACAGTTGTAAATCAATTACACAGCTTATGATAAATTATTGAGCATTTTTCTTGTTGTTTAGAGGATTTCCAGTGATAAAATTGAATCTCTCATAACCGTATCCACCAGACGCGGAGTACGAATTTGGAGTTGGTGACAATCGACAAATGGCTGCAGCCACGGTCGGTCGCGTCAGTGAAGTTTCGTCCTCTGAGTCCAGCGATGAGGACGAAACAAGCCGATTACGAGAGGCGGCTGTACTTGATTGTCACCACTCTTCTTCAGCATCGAGTATGTATCATGCCAGTATTTTTCTGTTTTAAAGTACATCCATGGTGATACTGGGAACTACATTTTTGAGTCGGATGTGCACTGTCTGGAAATGATGTCACTGTTAACGCCGAAACAAGTGCCCGCTGACCACATGGCAGTGCTGTGTATGTTTAGTGGCGGACGATCCTTTGTTTAATGGCAACCGATGCAGGAAACAGAATCTCGTTGTGGAATATGTGTATAAAATATTGTTGGACCATGTATGCGAACTTTATCAAACCCCCAATTTGGTTGCATGTTGTTTAATATACCCATGCAATTATATTTGAGGACATTGATTGAAAATATGGTAAATAGTGACCTTATTGGTTAAAGGAAAATATTTATATGTGTTTAAACTGTCTTGTTCTGGTGATTTTTCCAACACCCAGGCTGTCACATACTAGGTCTTTATTTTAGTTGTGTTACCTAATTAATAGCATAATACATGTATTTGTAACCAGAGACTACATATACCTATATGTATGGTCTTTGGTGTAAAGTACACTCGTCAAGAAAATGTCAAGTTAGAATTAAGGAATTGACGTGAATGATAGAATTATATTCTTGCTTCAGCTGTGAATGGGAACCTCGTAAGGATGGGAAAGCCGCAATAACAACTTGATGCGCATAGTGCCTGCAAGAGTTGTATGATCCGCAGGGAATTGAGATGGATAATACGATGTGCCTTTGAGATTGACATCAAATGACCGAGGGAAAAACAACTTTTATTGAGCATGTACTAGTTGCGTGGATATGTGGGCTATATAAATATCCTATATGTAATTATTACTTGCCGAATTTTATTGACATTCTCCCAGATTGTTGTTAAATCGTTCAATGTTCAATGGTCAAATCCAAATTTAAGACCGAGAGTCAGTGTATGAAACAAGCCAAAAACCCAGCCCGACATCTGGGCTGGTAACTTCAAAACTTACCAGCCCAGAAGAGATTTAACCAGTCCTTCTTAAATACTAAAWAGACAGTGCCAGTGGACATGTTATCTGAATAATTTTTTCCACCCGTCCATCGGGCTGGCTAGCTGTAAAATTAGACCGTCTGGCAGAAATCTAGCCAGTCTCGGGCGGTCGGACGGGCCTTATTTCATACTCTGCCGAAAGCTTAAGTTTATAAATGCAGGTAAGTGTGAAAATCAGGGTTATTGATAAGAGGACTACAGTTTCATCTATTTGTTCATAATTATGTATTTTAGACAAACGACAGTGATTAGAGCTTCTCCAACCAGACAAAGGCGGTGATCTCAAATATGTTCATTCTTTAGGTTAACATTCACAATTTCAAATAACTGGAAATGGCGTCTGAACATGAATATAGGCAGTGAAAGGAAAGGACCTACGTACATGAAACGTGAGAAAATATTGAATGTAACGCAAGAGTCGACCTAATGGATGTCGTCGTCATACACGTCATTGTACCCGACAGCATGGACTTTTATCGTTCAGTGGTATGTCTGACCAGGGGGAACTATAATAGTCTATACCTACAGACCACCCTTATATACCAGGAATATTGCGAAGTGTGGCATTGGACAGCAATTAAACCATGGGGTGGGTTCGGTGTTGAAAAGGTGGAAGTTTGGACACAGGTCCTATTGTGGTTGCTTCAATATTTCCAATACAATAATTGTTACGAATGTCAAAAATGCACTAGCCTATATGTCTTTACACGGGTTTGGGAGGAGGGATTCCAGCACAATGGCAACCCAAGCAGTGTCATTGAAAAGAAGATAAATATTGTATTTGCTGATTTATGTTTTGTGGTTTCTGTCTGGCAGTAAATAGTTTTGGTCCCGAAGTCGTCGTTACTCCTCTTGCTGAATGTAAGTTAGAACAATTATTTGTCACTAGCATCCTATGCTATTCTCAAAGGGCATGATAATGGATTTGTGTGTTTGTTAGGTTTCGTGAGCTAGTGATGTCAGTCACCGGAGGGTCTGGTCCACATTTGATTAAATACAGAGTGCCAAGTAGTTGGAATGCTGACTGCGTTGATAAAAACAAAATAATATTCTCTGATTATAACGCCATGTTTTAGATCTGCAACCATTAAAAACAATGGCGACGTCGGATGAATATAACAATTGATCAACGTGCAGTTATGGACTTACGTCATAGAAATGATTCTGATTGCAACAACTGAAAACGAAAACTGTAGATTAAACTGCAAAAATGTGTAAGGATTTCAATTGGGAAAACATGGCAGTCATTCTATCACTGATGATAGAGCTTGGATATTGATGACTGCCCATTAGACGACGGAGAAAATGAAGCGATTTGTCCCATCTTCGAGTAACCGGTGTCTACCGTTGTGATGACACCCTGGACCCGTTCGCTACCATGTCCCTGCTTCCATGCGGGTGGTTTAACTTCACTTGTCAGATAAAGTGATTTGTTTGGAAGGTTATATTCATTGTCAAGAGTTTTGACCGAATCGACCTCAAATAGAAACCACAACAGTTGATAGAACCAGGTGATTTTATGAAGATGTGATTTTCTTTTTTCAGATAATCGATTATTATATCGGTGGTAATTGTTTGGGGTTTTTTTCTGAAAATGGCAACGCAGGACACGGTATCTAAATTGCGTAGAGGTTTTTAAAAATATGAAGCAAATTGTTACTTTCAAAAGTAAATGAATGGGCCAGCGAAAATGAGGTCCTGGGCCTTTTTTCTTTTACTATTTTTCTTTTACCATTTTTCTTTTACCCTTTATATACTACCCATCAAACGTTTAGACTCTCTTAAAGCACTCACTATATGTTTTGTATTATATACGGTTACATCGAAGATGCATTTCTTCACTAACTTGGGGAAAGCATCTGCAAACCTTATGCAGATGAATTGCACGAGGATCATGCATACATTTCTGAAAAGCATGTGCAAATATAGTGCATGTGAACAGCTGAGTTTTGGTGTAAAGTTTTGTTAAGAATTCGCCAATTTTTTTCTAAGTTTCATGATTTATTGAACTCATGAAAATATTTTTTTCAACGTTACGAATTTGTTTTACAATACACCAGTTCATGTGTAAACAGTACCTTTAAACAGTATGGAATATTTAACCAAATCTAATTTAGAACAGTTGACTGAAGTAAGTGGCTACATTTACACTAGTGAGTCTAAACATTTGATAGGTAGTATATAATGATCACCCATCACCCAGTGCCAGTACTTGCCAAAAAGGTCTCCTCGTACCGGGATGCCAGGCTCTGATCCTTATGCCATGCCGGCACGACACGACGTTTTACATCTTTATTGGAAACACTGCTAGATATAGGAGCGTTAAGGCGACCGGCGTCGCCAATAATGTCTTGTCTCCAGCTGCAATTCAGGAGGTCGAGAGATTTGGTGGCAGTTAATGATGATGTGAACAAACCTGGTTCAAGGCCCAACGCTATTTGATGAAATGCTGTAGTGGCACGTGGTTCACATTGTTGACATCCCTGAAGCCATCTGTCAACACAATGCCCGACTGCATGTAACACCTGAAACAACAGCTTTTCTAATATACAAGTGTTCCCGCTGTTTTTCGCCGGATTTCTACCTGGTAGAAAACCTTCGGGACGTGGTGGATCGTCACGTATGATGGCGTAAACTGGAATCACAGAGATTTTCGAACCTGCATATACAGTCCCTATGTACGCTCATTTCATCAATGCATAGGGTGAAGCCCATTTCTGGTGCCCTCCGCGATTGATATTGCTGGAATATTGCTAAAAGCGGTGTAAAACCAAACTCACTCGCTCACCCAATGAATAGGAAGTACCAAGCAGTAGCATGCGTCATGTGCATGTTATAATGCGCGTGCGCAAAGACGAATACAACCCAAACTGCCTGTGGTCTGCTAGGTTACGTCACGTTACCAGCATCCTTCCGGGTACCCATTTACTGCAATATGAACGGAGACATATTTCGAATATAACCACAATCCTCAGTAGATGTTGCATCTGCTACACGTGCTGCAAAGTGGGGCTGGACCACGACCACCCATTCAAATACTCCCCACGACCAACGACATGTTCTATTACTTGCTTGTGTGTTGTACACCTGAACAGGTTCTACACCATCTACACAAGAATATGGGACGCTAAATTTGGACAAACTAGCGTGTGATCTCAAAGTACCTGTCTTCTGTTATTTTCTTTCTGAAAATAGGTCATCACTCAGTGTTCACGGCCCACTTGCACAAAGCGATCTTAGCGCTACTACTAGTATCTTAAGCCTATGTTAGAGAATGGGAATTAAATCATCGGAGCGCTAAGATCGCTTTGTGCAAGTGAGCCCACATATTCGGTAAATACAATGTATGTTTCTTCCCATCAGTGGTCAGGCTCGCTAACTTGGTTGACACATGACACATGTCATCGGTTCCCCATTGGGCAGATCAATGCTCAGGCTGTTGATCACTGGATTGCCTGGTCCAGACTCGACTATTTACAGACCTCCGCCATATAGCTCGAATATTGCTGGGTGCGGCGTAAAACTAAACTCACTCTCTCACTCATTCTTCCCACCCATAAATATAGTTATGTGATTCTATCTTTCTGAAGATAATGTCGTACACTAGTCATTCAAGGTGAGGTGAAATTGGGTTTCACGTCGTGCTTGAGAATATTAGGCTTATATGACGACGTGCATGCGTGTGTATGTGTATGTGCGGCTGCTTGTACTAGCCCAGAC
>VKKT01000108.1:258102-273288 GCA_008038995.1 Haliotis laevigata
TACCGTTTCTTACACAGAAAGCATGGTATTCTGTAATTTGGCTGCTTATTTGTCCATTTGTCCATCTAACAGTCCGGTGCAGGTCTGTGGATTTTGGTAGATAGGATAACATTTCGGTCGTTGTTAAAAAATCATTTTTGTTACTGTGAATGGTGGATCGAACCAATTAAAATATAATTCACATATTCACATATTTAGTCTTCATACCGCATACAACCATTTCTAATCATTTGATATCACCCGAAGACTGAAAAATGTTCTCGAACAATTCAATTTATTAAAACAATCCGTCCAAACTGGATCGGGTTGTTAGGGTTATTAAAACGGTTGGCTGCTTGTTATTGACAGGGCTTGGGTCGTTGCTCATAATATCAATCACTGGTTTGTCTACCAATGAAAGGTCGGTTAGGTAGTCTAGTGGTTAAAGCGTTCGCTCGTCACGCCGAATACCCTGGTTCGATTCGATACATGGATACAAAGTGTGATGCCAATTTCTGGTGCCCCCCGCCTTGATATTGCTGGAATATTGCTAAAAGCGGCACAAAACCCAACACACTCACTCACCCATTCTGTCGACAGATTTTATATTATTTATTGTTATCATATTAACTGTTTTAGTCACAATATGGCTGAAATATTGCCGATGTGAGTATAAATTTCAACTCACTCACACACTTACCCACGACTCGATTATTTATAGACCATATATGGAATGGTGCTGAATACAGAATTACACAAGAAACATACTAAACCTTTGTCAGTTGATGTTATTTGCCTTTAAATACGTGTCTTCTGTCAGTGTGACCTTACATGGTTAGCGCATAACTAGATGCACAATCGTTGGCTTTATACGAGTAATTTTCTCCACAACAGACCATCAAGAGAGGAGAGTCGGGAGTTAGAGAATGATCTCAACACAACGCCGGCATTCAGGGCGTTCGTCAGCAAGAAACTGTCGCAGATTGTGGACAGGTGTGTGTAACTAAAGGGATTAACCTCGCAACAATCTGACACCGTTCCAAAAACGTAGACCGTAAGTTGTTTAGTTTGTGAATTTAGGATATGTTTTTTCAGCTGTGTTTTATTAATGGGATTAACTTCACAACAACCTGACACTGTGTTGAGAACGTATACGTTCAGTTAGTTTAGTTTGTGAATTTAGTGTATGATTCTGTTTTGCGGAACAAGCATCTGACCAGCCATATTTGAACTTACAAAACAAGACAAGTCATTATTGGCAAATACATTAAACGGACTCAACAGAGGACAATTTTAGGGTTTAATCCTGAAATGTAATGATAAATTCGGTTAACAAATATAAAGTTGGATAATTACGGCAACCGTGTCTCCACTTCCGACATTACATTACACCAACGCTATTTACTGGAAGAGGACTGCCTTACTGGCATTGGTAGGCTGTTGACATGGAAACGATTGTCTTTTGCAGTATGGTAGAAGTTACTGAAATGAAGACGGCACCCACTGCTTCCACTGCCTCAAACGAGGAGACAGAAATCGGTAAGTGCATACCTCCCGATGTATAGGGAACAACTTAAGTCCATCAGCTGTGGTTATGAACATTGTTTTAAATCCCGAAAGGTTTTCTTCCAGCGATCATTCATAGCAATGCTTATTCCCTCGGATTGTGTCGTTGTTTTTGTTTAGGGTGACTGTTTTTTCGCTTCTCTGTTTTTATCTACACATTTGATAGCTACAGCTTCACTGTGCGGAAACGGGTTTCCGTTGTGACCTATTTAGGTCACGTGTCACTTTAAGCCTTCCAGTCCATGGATACTAATCAATGGCTTCCTTCCGAAATTCTCTGATAAAAGAATGTCGAGCAGTGATAGGGATGGAATAAGTGTGGATGATGAATCTTTGATGACTCAATGAGGAATTGACCAATCTTGCCCGTTTGCTTCATCCATTGTAGGTGTCCGTCTCTTTTCAAGTTGCACGAGTCCCGTGAGCTTGGAGGATCGTACGCCTGTAAGGAAAGGTGTCTCCAAACGCCATGTTGAAAGTAGTTCCAGCGACAGGTAATAACACAACAACTCTTCTGAGTCCTGATGATTCACGTACATTATCCAAGAAACAAATCTTTCTAAAATCTTGCACAAAGTCGACTTGACAGTCAGTTTTGTCATCTCGAAATCGAGGGTTCATGTGACTAAATGCCGTTCAAGGCAGCAATAAACCCAAATCACTCACTCTTGTATGTTGCAGCTCTGAAGACGAGAGGTTAGCCTCCGCAGCTGTGTCACACGAGTTCATATTCAAAGACACAACGTTTTCAGGTTCTTCTAAAACTTGCAAATCCGATCCAACAAACACTCATTGTGATGTGGTAAAATTTAAAAAATCCAAAAAGAAAAAGAAGAAAAAGGTCCAAGATCATTCAGAAATGTCACCACAATCGATGGCGCACGATGCAGGAGACGCTGTCGATGCCGAGGATGACAACGAGCATACAAACGCAAACAAAAAATGTAAAAAGAAAAAAAAGAAGAACGAGAAAGGAGAATCCTGAGTTTTGCTGAGAAATATGAATGTGTCTCGATCAGGGCTGTGCTGTAGCAACAGCCTGCCCTGAACGTGAATGAGATTGAATGAAGATCCTTGCCATCAGTGTTCATATCTTATCACTTCGTTCCACCAATTGAGAATGCTTGGTCAAGGCTGGGAAGAAATACAGCCGGCCGTGAACATGGAGGATATATTGTTCGGGTGTGAGGATGAGCACCCATGGTCGGGGCTATGCTGATTGTTAGTTCCTTGTTCCATTTGCCATACTGCCTAAACAGGCGTGATGGGATTCCAGCTTTTATCAATAATGTTTCAATAAACAATTCCGAGACGGGTTTCTTGTTCGTTTTTTTCATGACGCATAATGGAATTCCAGAGGATGTTTGATTAGCACAGATGAAAAATATGACCAACCTGAGAAAACAGTTGAATATAAAGTACCCCGAATAACTGTTTTATATGAACATCACATTTAACTGTTACACATGACATATTTACGGATTATATCACGTGAAAACAGGTGCAAAATCAACTGTCCTCTGTACGTGATGTTCTTAATGTCCAGGGGCGGTGGGGTAGCCTAATGGTTAAAGCGTTGGCTCGTCACGCCGAAGACCCGGGTTCGAATCCCCACATGGGTATAATGTGTGAAGCCCATTTCTGGTGTCCCCCGCCGTGGTGTTGCTGGAATATTGCTTAAAACGGCGTAAAACCAAACTCCGTCAGTCTGAATGTCCAGATTGCTTAAACGCTCAGATCTGTTCAAGAGAACGGGGCATACAGAATATCACTTTAATGTTTCTTTTTAAACCGAGAATTTATACTCAATGAGCTTTTTGGGTCTTAAAACCATTATCAAATTGTAAATTATATTTTCTGGCCTCACTTGTTCGTTTACTCATGACAGCAAACGCGAACATTCGTCACCACTCGTCTCTTTCCGTAACCTCCAAGCTTGTCCAGGAATAACATGAGTGGGTCACGTGTGCAAACGCGAAGTCATATTGAACAGTTCTGTTTCTTACGTATGTATAAGCCTGAAACCCACATTATTTGTACCATGTTCACCGATGCTTTGATATATAATGTTTAGTGATTACTTTTAGGTAATTTTAGAAAATATTTTTTAGCACTTCCGGTTCAAAAATCAATTCAGCTCTGTTGAATCTAGAGGCGACCTAACATTACATTGAAACGACAGGAGGGTATTCTCCTGGATTATGTCCGAAAACGGCTATCATCGATTGCCCACCGAAACAGATTCATCATGCGTTGAAAGCTATATATATATATATACAGCGGCAAACAGTACCATTGACTACTCACGTGATGACTCCCAAGTACTTGCGATAAGGTTTATCCAAACCCTTAACAGTTGAGGTATATCGACGATCTGTGCCATTTATGGTGTTTGTAAGCTCTTTTGCTGATGTACCAACATTTGGTGGCAGCGTGTTTTGAGGTGAGACCGATTAGAAAGCGTATCATGCCGGCCTTACTCAAAAGTTGATTGATGGAGGTTACTTCAGGCTTCAGCCAAGCTTTTAAAAAATATGTCAGACACATGGACGCCATTTTGAAATTTGCCTTGATCCATGTCCGATGCAATCCCTATTTTCACTTGTATCACGTGTCCCGTGTTCGTTTCTTTATGAACACTTGACTTGCCTTTGTGTGTATTTATGACGGGTGCCGCCATTGGGAGCAGGATACCTTTTCGCCAACACTTGGCTTCATCACTATTAAATAATGATTCATAAGCACATGTTTATTATATAGTAAGACTCGCTCCTTTCAGCAGAGATGTCCTTGTGTAGGGTGTATTTCTTTTATTGAACCTGTTCCACGTCAATATTTGTTTCAATATCCTCTCTGTTGCATGCCTTGCTTCTTTGATATGATGACGGTTGGTGACGGAAATGTCAGCCAGTGTGAAACCCATTTCTTTGTCCGCCTCCAGGATATTGCTTACATATTGATAAAAGCGGCATATTCACTCACTCATCCACTCCTTAATATGACCACGCTCTTGCATCACATTGAAAGTGAGTGAGCGAATATTGTAATGCGCTTCTTTTGGCAAAATTCCATCAATATTACAAGGTAAACTAGGAATGAGTTTCATACATTATTAAAATTATGCACAAATCGGAAGTCGAACCCATGTCAAAATTTTGTCAAACAAACTGGCAAGTGGTTTGGTTAATTGCATGCCATCGAGTCCCGTCCAATGATCAGCGCTGGATTGTCTGGTCCAGATTATATAGTCTACAGATTGCCGTCATACTTCTGGAATATACCGAGGATGTCAAACAACAATCAAGCAAACCATAGCTAGGCAGGACTTAATGAGAAGTTAGTGATCCCTTGTCAGTGTGCATCGATCAGAAGGGCGTTTTCAACTAAAACGCTTTCAAGACATTAACTGGGACGTTATCTGAACAAACCACAACAGTACTTACCGCACGTTGAACATACATACGTTGCCATACCGACGGTTAGATAATGCGTCATATTCTTTTCCTCCGCTTCGGAGAAACAGACATGTCACCATTAATCTCCAACTGTCAGGCGAGAAGTCTCTTCCAGAACAATGCTATCTCCAGATAGTTTGTCTTGTTTCCTCCTAATGGGGTATTTTTACGACTCACAATTCCCAATAGAACCAATCCAACAATAGAACACTTCAGAAAAGTCCTCATAACACAGCTGGATTAGGAAAGTGTGTGTGTTTAGAGTGTTTATGTTCACAGTACTCGCGTGAACAGATCATGTCCATATGTTTTTGTTTGTTTGTTGGTTAACGCTGCACTCAGTGTGCGAATTAGTTTCCAAATTTTGCAAGCCAGCCGGACCAGCTATGCTTGAACGGTACTAGCCCACAAAAGAATTCACTACCCCGAAAATTGAATGCAGACACGGGTTTCAGCATTAAGCTGCCAATATGATGAACATTTTCATCGGGCTATAACCGTGCATGATTTAAAAGAGTATTATAACTTGACAAGTCGGAGAGAGTGATATATTTACAAAATGGCTCCATGAAAATTCACTAGCCAGTCGAGCGATTGTCTGTGGAGATTAACTGGCCCGACTGGATTTTTACTAGCCACGGGCTAGCGGGTCAGTGGCTATTTCGCTCACTGGCTGCACTCAGCAAAATTACAGCTATGCGGTGGCTGTCAGCCAAAAATCCACTGACCAGAAGCATGAGCGACAATCTATGCAATTGGGATATGATGACATGTGGCAAGAATGATGAAAATATACTTCTAAAAATATTCAGTTTATATCACAAAATCGCGAAACATAAATCAACAGTGATATCTGTACCAGGAGATACGATATAAGGCAAACCGCCGGTGCGGTGGCCCACTCTCGAAAACATGGACGTGTCTCAAGAAACTGCCAGTTGCCGTGTACCATAGCGACACTTTCAGATATTCCATCGATTTCAGAAATCGAGTTCCTCTGTGACGTACGGTAAGGACGCTGGATTCTTACGCCGAGGGCTTGATCAGGTCGGAACTTCAAATAGAAGGTTTTGACCTATAGAGACAGCAGAATGATATATACCGTTCACAAAAAAAGTAGGGGATATTCCGTTTTGCGAGCATACTACTAGCCAATGCCAATGCATTAGAGAAAAAGTAATTGTATATATCCATATAGATGAAACATTTCCAAAGGAATTGAATACATTGTCACATTTTCCCTTAATTTCTCTTCATTATCTGTTTCCTCCTTGGCTTCATCATTTGCAGTTTATCAATCTTGTAAATCCAATATTCCCCTACTTTTTTGAATGGTATATTTTGGAACACATTCCCCTTCCATGGTTATTTTTTATTTCGCTTTGGAACGTCTATCCTGATAACTGCTGGGACAGTTTTTGCCTTCATAGGTGGACGATGTAACGTGCCTCTACTGTTTAGAATGTTGTTGGGCCCATGCTGTACTTACGTGGTAAATCATAGTCCCAGATAGTTGCAAGAACCTTTCTGATCAGCTTCAAACAGAGCTAGATTATCACGAGACACCTTATCAGATGACAGAAAACGTTGTGCTTGGAGCGTTTTTTATTTATCAGATGACAGAAACTTCCGAACAACACGAGCTGATTTTGGTCTTCCCTCTCAGCGTGATAATAAAATGTTCTTAGATGGGAATTCATACAGAACAAGCAACATGCCACCATCACCATATCGTGGATCAATGCGTACGTAACATGTATCCCAAGATGGGGGAGATATTCAAGGCTCTCCCTGAAGCACTTAGATGTCGATGCTAAATCTCTTTACGTTAGCACAGGAAGGGGCATCCACACCTTGTGGTGAGCTGGCTTCACGGATGGTTTACATGATCAATGTCTCTACCTCAAGTATGTCCATTTTCCAATGCCCTGCCCATTTGACAGTCTTGGCACAGCGAAACAATTTACTCAGACTCAAGTTACTGTTAATATACCTCCATGCCATTGTGTTACGTCCACAACAAATCATTTCACTGTTACACAATCCTTTCTATTAGAGACTTGGAACTTCTCGATCAACCCTAGTACATTGGTGACGGTGACTGACATAGGGGTGTTCAGCAATGGTTTCAGGTAGTTGTACTCACTACACTCCCAATAACCCCTACATTTTAGGCATTTGTGACGTTTTGTAAGTGATCTTGCATTTAAGTCTAAAAGTGAAACGCTGATTGAGTATGGTTTTACGCCGCTTTTAGCAATATTCCATCAATATCACGGGGGAGGTGGGGGGGTTGGGGGAAGGAACACCAGAATTAAGTGAAACAACATTCACAACAAACACATGTGAATATATTAAACATAAAAAACAAATTGCTTAGGTTACTGTTTTTTGTGTGCAGTATTTGTTCATTAAATTTCGATCACAATAGGCACGCCTTAATTTAGAAACGGCTGTACTGAGCTTAGTATTACAACAATCCACTGTAAAGTAGGTTGAAAGGGGAACCAGGAAAGGTGATGAGATGAGCCTTACCACCCAATAAGATGTCTCTATACAGGTTACGAAGGACCAATTCTAACCCAGAACTTCCATTGGCATGTCGTGTCTTGTGAATTTGTCAGCTTACTGCTTCAGCATGTCAATTTGAGGCTGCAAGTTATTGGTCTGTGCGAGATGGTGCAATATTTTTTTCGTTGGCTGTTTAACACAGTACTCCCAGCTTGATAATGTGTGTCTATGAATAATCGAGTACCAGTCAGACTGTCCAAGAACTGACATCACAAGCTTGATTGAGGCAGCTGGGGTTTGATGAGTTGCATCAACCAAGTCAGCAATCCCGACCCCGACCCTGTAAGTCACTTCTTATCACGGGTATGGGTAGCTGAAGCGTAATTCTAACTTGGATTTTCACAGGTTGATGGTGAGAGTGAGTGAGTTTAGTTTTACGCCACTTTTAGCAATATTCCAGCAATATCATGGTTGGGGACACCAGATATGGGTTTCATAGATTGTACCCGTGTCGGGAATCGAACTCGGGTCTTCGGCGTGACGACCAAATGCTTTAACCACATGACTACCCCACTGCCCCTGATGGTGAGAAGAAGGGTTGGCAGGAAATTCGCTTTCAAGCAGACATCTGTGTCTTCTAGGGAAGAAGAACAGCCTTGATGTTGGGGAGGACACCAGCCTGGTCGATGGACAGAAGCTTGTTCAACTCCTTGTTGTTCCTGATGTTCCTTGTCAGNTCCTGATGTTCCTTGTCAGATCCTGATGTTCCTTGTCAGTTCCTGATGTTCCTTGTCAGATCAAGTTTGCATACACTGCTACACAAACACATGTATTCTTAGTGTACTGACATTCATGAAACTAAAAATCCTAAACAAGTCAAGTTTCCTTGAAAACAAACAACCCAAAATAACCATCCCGCTTTTCCTCTTTATTGGTGATCTCCCCATATGTACAAAAAAAGGGTTAAAATTCAACAATACAGTCATCAAAGATGATACTCTCTCTCACTCACTCACTCAACAACAAAAACAACCTATGCGAACTAAGAGAAACATTTCACAACAAGCTCTATGTCAAGCAGTTCAAAAACAGCATGGAATGGTTAGGCATGTCATTTACATATATGACAGAGCATGAAATGACCAAATAATTCTGCTACACCAGGAACACTATCAAAGTTGTTAAAGTAATGGGAGTGAAAGATCACCCTATTTCTCCAAATTACTACAGGTAATATACTGAGAGAAAAAAATAAGGGAACACAGGAAAATTCAAGCATTCCTTTAATATTTTCCAGTTTTCATTACCAGCTTTGAATAGCGATGGGGAAGGAAATCTGAGAATAAATAAAGGAACGCTGCCATGATCTGGTGTTCCCTTATTTGTTTCCCTCAGTAGTCGGGGCTGGTTGTCAAGGAACACAGCCTTACAACTATGGCATTACTTAATTTGTATTGAGTAGCATATTTATGAAACATATGCAAAAAAAGGTCGAACCTTTCAGAGTAGAATACAGTTCCTTCGAAAACTGGATCCTTTTGAATGAAGTGATCTTTATGATAAACTACGACAATCGTAACTCTCATTACTTACGATCATCATACCAAGAAAGGGAAGTAAAAGGGATTTATTCATCACACCAATATCTACAATTATAGTCCCTTTAACCCTATAATTACTCTCTTCCTAAATGCACTGAGCATTCAAGTGATGCTCATAGGCCTTTAATATTGCAATTATGACAAGGAAGATCAGGAAGTAGAAGGTACAAGAGCATAAATTTGAAATGACACTACCATATAAGGAAAGATTATGAGCATTAAATATAATGCCCATTAAAAATTTAGCTAACAATTAAGTCAGGATAAAGTCGTCTAGATAGCTATTGTAGTATATCTACAGCTTGAAAGTTTGACATTTTACAAAATGGGACAATTCTCCCAATCTTACTGGAAACGTGTATCCAGAGACTCACACATGCATACAAATACATACTTGATACTGGCGTGAAATAAGACACACATGATTTGCATGACCTTTGAGAATTGATCCAACTTTGTATGAAGTTCCTTGTGTACCGGATCAAAATAACTCTCCGCGTTTATCCTTCTCCCTTTATCTATTTGGATATTAAATTTCAGGAACGTGTGAAGATGTTTCATGTCAACAACAGCCTTAAATTAGTCATCTTTTGTCAAAACTCCAAATACATCTTAACCAAATATACAAAACATTTCAACATGATTCTTTGTGAAAATAATGCAGGAATTTGTCACGCTAGAACATATTTTCATCATCAAAACATGAAATCTACATATACACAAATACTATATCATATCTGAATGAGACATATTTATCAACTGTCACTTATGTTAAATGCTCGCAACAAGAAAAGCTTCCACAGAAAGTTTTGACAGTGGCCATAATGACAAACTCAGTGTTATTTCATTTCCTAACAGTGGCCTACTATTGATCTTTATATTGGAAACTGAAGGTAAATAAACATAATGGTACCATATTCGTCCTATTTTGTGCCCTGTTTTGAATATTGTATAGTCACCACACATTTTCTAAATGTACAGCTTATTCATTGAACATTTGTTTTTTTCAAAGTTTCACATTTAAAAAATAAAACAAAATGTTTTCCCCAGCATTTTCTCTGTAGACCACATAACCATACTGAACAGCAGCCCTCTTTCATGATAATCAGTTGTCAAGAGAGTATTATTAACATATACAATTTGTTTCATGACAGTCAGCAATATCCGAGTAATGTCACAGCTTGAAGATACCCAGTGGAGCAGTATTCAATACTGATGATTTTATAAGTTATGAAACTGATACTGTATCAGAAACAGTTGTCAAGAAAATATTATCAACATACAAGAACTGTTTTACACAACAGTCAGTAATAATCTCTTCCACAGCTTTACATACAAGCAGTACTGAAATACTGGTGATATTGTAGGATATGAAATTGATACTGGATCCTAACCAGTTGTCAAGAAACTAACATTTACATACAAAAGCAGTATCAAGAAACAAGATATACACTTGGGTGTTATGAAACTGATACTGGATTATGTAACTAGTTGTTAAGTACATTTAACAACAAGTATTTAAATATAAACCATATTCTCGGGTGTTATGAAAATGATGCTGGATCATGGTAATCAGTTGTCAAGGAAGTATCTTATAATACAAGTATCGTACAGTACTGAAATACTAGTAGTACTCTAGGGCATTATGAGATTTATCCTGGATCATGCTATAAGTATGGTGTCATAAAAGACATTAAAGGAACTAATGTACTTTGGAAATGAACTTACACATTGATACAGGTACATAAGTACAGTACTGTGACACAAATGATGCCTCAAAGATCTATCTTGTAAAAATCTAAACTTTACTTGGTGAAAATATCACTGCAAGACGATCCGACGACACTGATGTAGGTGGTCATGGCACGTGTACCTTGACCACTGATCACTCAGTCTACTGAACATGGGTTTCTAAACCAATCACATTCCGTTTTCCAAAACAAATTGTCTTCAATTCTCAACCACCTTGGACAATTACACTTGGAACTGCTCACTTTATTTTCATTTCAATGACTGTAATAACTGCTCTGCCTGCTCATACTGTCAATTATAAAGTCTCAAAGTTCACCTGATGGAAAGGTGTCCTATGGAATCATGCAGAGAGGTACATATTAAAGAAAAAGATCTGATTTGAATAAGATCACTTCAAACGTCTATATTTCACATTCTGGCAAACACCACAGATATATGACTTAATACACCAACTGCCAAACATCCATATTGCTCTACTGTTCCACATACATATTGTGTTCCAACCCTCTGTATTTCATTACTATTACTGCCCATACAATTTCGACTTCATTTGTTTATAAGACCAAAACGAGGCCTCAGCTGATTCAAGGATTTCCCATACGTAAGTCATAAAGATACGTAGCTGCAGTTCACTAACTAGGGCTGGGACGATACACTATGTCACGATACGATCCGCATCGCGATATTTTACCTGCGATACAATACATATCATGATACATACACCTTGAAAGAATGGAACAGTATTAATGATTTAAAATGATTGATGTAAAAGCATTTGTGAATAACAATACCACTATTGTAATAAACAAGCAAGTAACTCTATCATATTTGGGTATTTTTCTCTAAATAAGTACTTTAACATGTTTAAGATAAAACTGTTTTGAAAAAAGGTTGTGTATCGTTTTGTATCGATACACCAGTCAACGATACGATAGCTGTATCAAACTCAAATGTATTGCGATGTATCGATGCATCGTCCCATTCCTATCACTAACTGCACTAAACTTGACAAATGTAATTTAACGGGGTGCAAATGTGTCAAGTTGAAACAGATTACATGACAAGGATGAAAAAAGAAATTGGTATATAAACAAATGAATATACAGACAAGAATACAGATAAAATTGATTATTCAGGAAATCCAATGATTCTGGCCCAAAATTACAGAACAGTGAGTGAGTGAGTTAAAATTTTACATCGCATCGGCAATATTACAGCCATATAGTGATCACAGAACAGAATCTAATGATACTGAATCAATGTGAAAAATGCTGTTTCACTTTTGACTTTGACAAAAGGCTGTGACTGCCTTTTAAGTGTTCTCTATTGCAATACTAGACTTCCAAAATTAAAAAAAAAGCACACATCAAACATTGCAATATTTAAAGAAACTGAGACTTTTTTAATCAAAAGTAAATAAAGTTTACTTCATATATACATATATGAACAATCAAAATAGATACAACTGTGGAATTCATTTTCATAAATTAAGTTTCGCTGCACTTAACATTAGGAAACACTAAGATCTGATTTTCATGTAATTGCTTTTGAATTCAAAACAGAAAGAAAACATTTAATATGCTGTAACTGATTTCTGCAAACAAACTAAACACAAACATTCATTGCAATTAACAATAGACAAACAATAGACAAACAATTCAAAATGATATGAATATCATAAAAACATATGACATGCAGATGCACATTTACATCCTGTGCTTACACAAAACATACACCTATCATCACTGATAAGTTGACAAAGTAAACAATTAAGAACAAAATCTGTACAAAATATCAGCAATACAACTACAACAACCGCAGTTAAAGAGGAAGTTATTTGGTCGTATCACTACTCTTTCTTTATCATGGTGTGGCAGCTTCCTGTGGAATAAATCCAATTTGATACCGTTTTTCAATTTTTGCAACACTCATGAGTATGGATATGATGCTAACCAAATAAAGATCATAATCTGAGAGATCTGCGATTACATCTGATATCAGTAGATCCTGGCAACCAAATATATGTCCACCAATAAACCACTCGGCATACTACCCATCATGATAGCAATAAGAAATTACTATCATGATCATATTCTGTATGAAGCAGCTGGTTCCAATAATCACCACTGACCAAACTTTTTGTCCAATGAGTGAGTAATCTTAAACAGCCCTGTATAGATTCATATTACAGCCCATATTGCCTAATATCACAGATATTGAAAAACCAGCAGTGTTGAAGGGGTAAATAACAAACTCATAACTATTAAAAAATGTTTCAGTTTCATTGAAGTTTGTTCACTATCGCTCTATCTCTGGAAACAAATATATAGTATTGTTGGGGTTTCATAAGGAATTCCTGTGTCCATTTTTAAAGCACCTATAGTGCAGCCAGGACAGCACGTGGTGTTATCAGTTTTTTTGTTTCAAAGAACTAAGTTGTTTAACTTGCACTGATATGACCTCAAGCTTTGCATAACTGGGATATGTTAGCCCATGTGCCACGAGTTGTGTCTTATGTCATTATCAGCAATAGTCAAGCAATAGTCAAGCAATTTCTAAGCATGGCCATCACACATTAGACACATGTACTCGCATCCTCTTGTATCTGATTCCTGACCCATCATTTTCACTATCACTCGACATTTTGCGTTGTATGCTGTTTTTAAGCAACATTTCGGTAATATCAAGGCACTGGAAACCAGTAACAAGGTTTGAATCATAAACAAACCATCGTACGAGTTTAACAAACCATAAAATTAGATTGGACCAGACTACCCAGCTGAAAATGGGCACAAACTAAACAAATAATCTTGTGGTATGTATTGATATTGATAAATATGATTAATTAGCATCCGTTCTAATTCTGTCTTGCAACAAAATACGACAGAATGTTTGGACATGAGCCTGATGACTTCTGCGTGCTAGCACTATCACAAACAATACATAACCCTGCAATATGTTGTTGTTATGTTCGGAGAATCATTCATGACCTGTTATATAGTAGGAATCTGAGAGGCTTTCTTCTGAGGCAAATTCATCTTCTTTATCCCAGTTCACAAGAGTTCTGCCTGGGTATCAGAACTTTAATATTTTAGTCACAACTTTCAAACAGACATGTAATGAGTGATACAGGTTCATGACTGCCTTTGAAACCAGGAATATGGGTTTAGTTTGAATGTGGGTCTCATCAAAATCACAGCTTAGTATTACTACTGCTTAACAAAGATTCAAGGACGCACCCATTCACTTCAGAATGTCGCTTGCAAGATAAGATCAGGGAAGTGACAGCTGGAATGGGTTTTCTATTCATGCAAACATGAAAAGTTTAAGACACAACTGAACTTTACAGACTTTTCTTTTACTGAGTTTTCAGATTTTGAATTATGAACCTTTTCTAATATTTTTAAAATTTTAGTCTGGAATGAAAGTTGCCAGTTCAAAACTAACTTGAAAGATTCTTTCCGAATGACTTACACTGACAAAATTCACAAAAGGGCATTCTGATGTGACCTATAACTGGACATCCTCAGATCTTTGTATAATGTAGGGAGCACTAAGATTTGAATTTAATGAGATTGGTTTGAACTTCTTACAGAACAAATAGTTCATGAACAATAATCACATATATTCTCAAGCTACTCATGATTTTCACGCATTCATATGCATTAATACATCATAACACCCTCTTAACCTAACCCCCAATAGCATCCGCACAGCTTACATGACATGACTGTTGTATATTACAATCGACGGTAATAAATAGCAACTGTAAACACATATATACATGTGATATCATGGTTATACACCCTCTGTACAAATTGCCTGTCCCAGAGGCCCCATCTGTGTGTGTACATCTTTACATCATACTGTCCATATCACATCAGGGCATGAATGTGTAATACCACGTTCAAACGTTCTACCATTTGGGATACGGACCTTCTTCCACATGCCAGACAGCACTAACCCCTTGGACATCCATGCAATGATCTGTTCATTCAACCATTAAAAAACAGACCATTCAGTGAAAAAGCCTTGGCTTAAGTTCAAAACACAAAGTTCATCATATGATGAAGTCATGACTCCAAATGCAAAAACTAAGAACATGACTATATTAAATACTAGGGGTGTCACGATACACCAATCTCACGATACGATACGTATCACGATTTTAAGGTCACGATACGATACGTATCGCAATACATAATTTTCGCGCCTTTTCATAGCATTACCTTACCGGCAATGTACGTGCTCGCTGATTGCTCCATCAAAATAGTCAAGCCAATCACAAAAGCTGTTAGTTTCCAACCTATTTTTTAAGTAAA
>VKKT01000108.1:281945-293087 GCA_008038995.1 Haliotis laevigata
CCCACCGCCCCTTGGGCCTAACGACTGACGTTAATTTCGAACGCTGGTTCATTCGATTGTTTGTGAGTGAGTGTCATGCTGACACCTATCTGGTGGCCTCTTACAACCAGTATAGGCTGCTCACTCCCATGGGTGTACACACAAGGATGCACCTACCATACAGACCGAGCTGGTCCCCCATCAGTGTTGTGGACAGGTATGTCACATTGTGGGGGATGTTGACAAAGTCCTGGGTAGGCTGCATCTCCACCATCATCGACAGTGATACGTTGCTGTGGAATAGACACACAATAGTCTCAATGCCCAGTGGCTCCCAGGGAGAAGGAGTCATCATGACCTATTATGATATAATAATAAAGATGAAGCTTATAACTCATAATGTAAATGAAGACAGCCACTGAAAACATGTGGTCAGAATGGATATTGAACGTCTGAAGTTCAGTTTTTTTCATAGTCAGCAAAAAGCATGTTATCAAGCAAGTATCAGTTTCAAACTTTCATCTGTATAAAATTACATGGTACCCTACATTGCAATATAAATGATTAAACAATGATTAGCTGAAATCATTACCAAGGATGTATAAGGCCTAGAGACAACTAGAAATGCCATCTGTAGGTTCATTACCATTATGACAGTTAGTGCTTTCCCTTAGCTAAATAGGTCTTCAAGCTAGACATTCTAATTTAGCCATATGGGAGCAGGTATTGTTAGTTTCCTGATCTCACCTTTGCAAATATTTAACACATTCAATCTATATAGATGTACATCAGGATCATAGATATTTAAACTTTAAAAAGAGTTATCTCCCCTTTCCATTCGAACAACGTCACATGGATGCCTATTATGTAACCAGTGAGTCAAGTTTCCTCAATGAGATGGCTGACTACATGATGTCCATATCAACAATACATACACAACACCATCTGGTGGTAACGTAGCAGTCGTTGTGACTTCATGCTGGCCATCCATCGTGTTACGGTTGTGTCTTGTGGTGCCAAGTGTGGTAGCGTCTGATGCATAATCACTGGAGTTGCTCAACACACAAAAATCCACATCAGCAAAACTCTCCAGGAAGGTATTCCAATCCTGAAATAAAGGCAAAGTGTCTTAACGATGATATTCCAAGTGCCAAAAGGGAGTGAGTTTTTTTAGCAATATTCCATCACCGAAAGGCTTCATACATTGTACCCATGTGGGGAATCGTACCCAGGTCTTCAGCATAATCAGTAAACGCTATAACCACTAGGCTACCCCACTGCCCCCAAGTGACAAATGGCTAGCTTTATTTTGAATTACACTTCCTTTATTTATGCATGGTACGTAATTTGGAGGTCCTTTAATTTCTGACATTATTCTAAGAGACCTCTTTACACAGATCAATACCTGAGATATAAAGGGCTGAATGTGTTTGGTAGGGGTAACACTCAGTTGGTGTTTATTGATGCTTATCACTGAACTCAGTAATATTCCAGCTACATGCCAGTAGCCTGTAAATAATTGATCATTTACCAAGGAATCTAGTGATTGATACAAAGAGGAAAGAGGATACAATGATCTCCATTCAACCAAATCACCAAGCCTGACCACCCAATTCAATAGGTTGCCTCGTATAACCAGCACAGGTTGCTGGGGGCCTGTTCTTACAAGGAATCCCACAGGGTGTTGGGGTAAGAGGAGTATTACCTTCAGTAGTCATGGTAACATAAGATATAACATCTATCCTTGAGGGATCCATAAATCTAAAATTTATCACATCAAAATGACGAAGAATTCCTTGACTTCCATTGGTAATTTAGAAGGCTGGGTCCCAATCCACAAACCATTCATAGCACTATGACATTCGTAAGCCTATGACAAACTACAGAGTTACAACATGTCGTAACATTGCAAACACTTTGAGGATAGTGACCCTGAATTTCAAACAGTATCTTTACAGTTATCATGACAGAATGGAAACATAATTAACTGGATAAATTGCACTTACATAACACTTACAACAAACACTCAACGTGTCCTCTTGCAAGAATTTTCACCCTCTCTGAAAATGACCATATGTTTATAACAGGTGTGCCAGATCAAGCTGAAGGGCCCAGCTTTCAGCAACAAGTACGAACACAAGAGTTTCCTTGTCAATACTCACCTCTGGAATATCTGGATTGGGCATGTCTCTCATTTTGACAACATAGGCAAATGTGACAAGGGCGATGGCGAACGTAGCTAGACATATCATGAAGATGACCAGTGGAGGACGACTGTAGGCAAATCCACGGAGGTTTTCACACACTGAGTACGCCATTACGACCTGATAGGATTCACTAGACTACTGAAATAAAAAAAAACACCTTATGAGTGAGGTGTCATAAGGTTATTCTTGGTCCGACGTTCTCGAGTGTGTTGATCACTGGATTGTCTGGTACAGAGTTGACTATTTACAGACCGCCGCCATATAGCTGGAATATTGCTGAATGCGGCGTAAAACTAAACTCACTCACTCACTCACTCTTGGGGGCCAAGGGATGCCTAATAATTGACTTAAGAAATATGATAGATCATCTAGATTGTTAAAGTAAACTAATACTTTGATACATTTTTTATATATACTGGAGGATTCACTTTGATCAAACATACGTAAAGCTTTAAAAAAAGTTTCGCTTATTTCAAACCGCTGGTGAGTGGTGCCACGTTTATGCATGGATTATTGTGTGGAATTTACAAAATTAACAGAAACAGCTGCTTTCAGTTTTCGGTTATAGAAAATAACTAGTCTGATTTGGTATATCAAAACTTTACTCAGTCAAAATAGTATATGTATGATGTTAGCAATAACACAATTTTCATATTGATAATCTTTAATATTTCTTCTCACTGATGATAATTATGATCATCAGTCTTTTAGGCCCACCATATATTCAATACACTTTGATTGACAATCAGAAAATCTCCCAGAAAGAAATGAATTAGAGTTCATATCATTGACTGGAATGAATCAGATCTCCACAACTGACCAATTGTCCAAAGATGGTATTTTGGTAAGGATGTTGCCTAGTTTCAGTTTTGATTCGTTAACAATATAAGTTGTATGCTTTTCTTGAGGGTAATACGGTCTGATGTACACCTCTTTGTAGCAGTGTTACCCGAGCCGGTAACATAATCCTAATATGTTTTCCAGCTGACACCCTCCTGGGGTTAAAGCGTTATTGACCAATGAAATTCAAGTATTTTACATGAAGGTAAGATAATGTAGATTGTGGAGTCAATTATGTCAAACAAGTATCCATGACATAATCAGGCTCTTTGATGCCTAGCCAATGCAACAATAAATGGAAAGATTTCCGCCCGTAACCCCTGTTTTTTATCATTCTATACCAAAGAAAAAATGGTTTTCATAGAAAGCCTACCCTAAGGCCTTAACCCTAACCCTAACTCTAAAACTTACATAATGCAAAATCTAAACCCTAAACTGGGATTGGGAAAGAGCACTTTAACAATGGGCCATTTTCAGGATTATTAGCCANTTTCTGAATTTAGAATGGGCCAAAACCCTTGTAACAATAGTAAACTTAAAAATTTTAATGGGCCATTTTTTATTCTAAAGAGCAAAATGGCCCATGGCCCCTGCCTTTCCCAATCCCTGCCTAAACCTAAACCCGAAGCCCTATAAACATGATAAATAATCATAATAAATAGAATACATTTCAAGCGGGGGTTACTGGAGGAACTCTTACCCAATAATATCACAGCACTTCAGCTTGGTGTCGTAGAAACCCACAAGCATGGGTATGGTGCTGACAAATCTACACACAAAATACAGCAGAACTAGGAATAAAATCAGTGTCCATAGGTCTCGCCATTTTGAACATTTGCATTAAACAAAGTTGGCTACCAGAATGTATCCCAATCTAATATTTTGCAATTCAGCTCCCTCTTTTCAATCAAATTACAACTTCCAGTGGTCTATATATTAACAAGTTGTCATGGTAGCCATGTATGTATGTAGATGCAGTCTCAGTATGACTCCCAATTAAACACAATTCTGGAATACTGGAACATCAGTCTATTTTGTCTGGTCAATGGCAAAGTGGAATGCACATTCATCATGACTTTCTGTATTCCTAGTTCAGCCAGCTAAACATTGTGTTCCTACCAAGGTATACTTTGGTAGGAACACGACGTTTAGCTGGCTTAACTACTGTATTCCAAGCTAATGTTCAAAGGCTGCTAAGAATATACAGGACAAAATTGCCATTAGTAATCATTGTCTTCAACTCCAGATAAAAAGAAATGGGGTTTAGAAGATGTTTAGAAGTTGAAACCTCACGTTTGAAATATACTCTGGTGTTTTATAAGGTAAATGTGATTCTCAAGTTTTAAATTAATTTTTTTGATAGTTATTATATAATTTGCCTTTTTTATAAAACAAAATTCAAGTACGCTAACTAGACAAAAGTGACGTAGGAAACAGCTTATTGTTCATTAGGTTCAGTGCCAGCTTCATTTGCTACCGAGATCAAATTCAGCAGGTTTATTTCAAAGGCGTGAACTACTGTGAACTACTGTGAACTACTGTGTTTGTTTAACAGTTTCTTGCGGTTTTCACCTGTATGTTGACTGTTTGCCTTTGTGTAGTAAACAAGTAATGTCGACTTGGGACTCTGACACTATCAGTGATTGGGACACACCAGTAATCAACACAGTGATGAAACGTGGACAAACTCGGATCACTTGTTCCAACATCAAAGCATATCTGGAAACTGATGCATACAACGGCCATGATATCTTCCTAGAAATAAATAATACGTACCTTCAATGCTTGGTTTATATTTCTAAGTATTTGGGTGTGCACTCATCATCCACGAATAATCAAAGTACAACGTCAAATACTTTACACGGTTCACATAGCTAAGAACTCCGACAGGTGACGGACGCCATTTTGACACATATCGTCAACATACGGTTTCCCACGCGACTGTTCCAGTTCACAACCACATTTGAATACCTTAGACGAATGAGGTGAAATCAGATTGCGATTCAGTGTTATTTGAACAAACCCTTCTGGTGGATCACTCGAAGGTTACCGGCCATGTATGGTAGACAGCAAATGTCTAACCTCTAACATAAATTCGTGTAAAATGCACTAAAGCATGTATCTTCTTCTAAAACAATTTTACAACACGAGCATAGAGTCTGCTTACGCAAAATGTCCAGACTCCTCCGTTCGACAACGATTCTTTCCTGAAGACGTTCATTCGTTAATAATGTATTTATGTATTTTATCCTTTTAATCGGGCGAACCCCAAGTTTTCTTTCCTTTTTTATTTTTTTACATTTTGTTTAATTAAATCCAATGCAACTGGACCAAAGCTTATGGAAATTTGAAATAGGGTTTATTAATTATGTTAACAGCTAGGATGAGAGATATTGTTATGGGCTTTAATATATTAATACACTAGCTGTGTTAATGTTTCCTTAAAGTCCTATGGGGAATATATTTTATGTGAATCTTTCAACAAGACTTAAAACAAACGCACTTTCAGTGATTTCTATATGAACAAACAAAATGAGTAATTCTTTCAATAAAAACTGATTTGATGAAATCATAAATGATAATATGTCACAGTTGATATGAGATTCAGTCGATATATACTCAGAAAATTAATAATTAATTGACATTTAAGTGCTTAACGTACTGTGTTTTCAACGTAACGCCGTTAGGCCACCTGCAGATTTAAATGTGTAAATATGTACATGCAGAGTTGATTTCCTGACGGAAGGAATACACAGTAATCCACACCAGCGATCAAAGCTTGTCTGTTCTCGGTATCCTGTTCTTTTCCAGGTAGTATTAGTAATTGACCTTATAATAACAATGATAATAATTAAAGTGTTACTAACTGACGTTAAATACAAATTATAATAATAAGTAGCATTATTAATTGGCGTAATAATGACAATAATAATAGCATTACTAATTGACGTCATAATAAAAAATAAGTTATCATTACTAATTACTTTTATGGATCCATTTGTATATAATCGCTCCCAGCTTCCATTCAGATGGACTGAACAGCAATAATATTTTGTCTTTTAAAGCACTGACAGGGGCGTTGGGTAGCCTAGTGGTTAAAGCGTTCGCTCGTCCCGTCGGTGTAGAACCATACTCACACACACTCAATATAGCAATGACATATTAGCTCTTGAAATATGACAGGAGTTGAAGCATAAGGTCGTTTATTTATTCTTTCCTTTTTCCTATTCTTTCCCATAATCAGGTTTGTTTTACGAAAAAAAAACCCATCTCCCTCTTCTAAAGTTTTCATTATACAGAGTTTCTGAACACATTGTGTGTGTTCTTTTTACATCCTTTTAAATCGATTGCTTTCGTTACTGTTTTGCGTCATCTATGTGTTTCATGTGTGATGTGGTTTGGTTGGAAGAACTGTCTTTGGCAACAAATTGTAAAAACATCGCAAAATATACGTAAATATACGTTTTTTATGGGTCCTAGACAAAATGGCAAACCGTCAAAATAGTCATAAAACATCCAAGTCAAAATGGCTACAAACCCCTAGTCAAAATGGCCATACCGAAGTCAAAATGGCCCTAGAAAAAGTCAAAATGGCCATACCGAAGTCAAAATGTCCCTAGAAAAAAAGTCAAAATGGCCATACAGTATTTTTATTTTTTTGTAATACTCATAGCCTGTTCTCATGTTGTATTATTTGATATCAAGGTGTAAAAATGACAAAAGAAGTTATATCAGACAAAACTTTCTGACTACTTGAAGACTAAAATGAAAATAAACTTCATAAATATTACATGACACGTTATAATGTTTATAGCATATTTACAACATCACATTACAAAGTATATATACAGTGATAAAGAACTACGACTACAACTACAAGGAGGCCTAAAACTACCCCAAGAGTTTTTCTTGCATGTGTTCTGTAAATGTCCGGAGAAATATGATCACGAAAGAATACTTTTACCAAGTACCTATTTTGTTAAACAGAAAATTGTTCAATAAGATGTACAGTTTGAGCTAACATCCTCAACGGGAAACGCGGCACTTTTTGTAGATCGCATGTCGCCTCAACAAGGAACCGGTAATCCTCTTGAACGTTACCAGGATACATGTTTCAGGAAAATATTATTACACATATCCCGACAGATCCCGACCATGAAGCACGTGACTGGCGATGTGAGCGTCATCACTACGGGAACGCCCACAAAATAATGGCAACTTTACTGTTGGATGTCATTCATAGAATTTGCCATCGGTGGCTTCCGTTTCATGTCGAAAAACAGAAAATTATGACATTTGGCTCATTGTGAATCAAGCAAAGTACACATATATACAACAAACTCAAAGGGATGTTAAATGCACGTATGTTTACTCCCAAGCTCAGCCAAAACAAAGCATGTGATTTTCAGCGTGGTGCATAGATGACGTCAAACTGGAAGCTTACGATTGGTCGAAATTTGACAGGTGTCAATCACTGACCACGTGCTAATGTCATTTCGCCTAGCGCCTGTGTGTTTTGATCAAGCCGACCGCCATCTTATGTTGGTTGTTTAGTTTTAGAAGAAATTTTCTATATCCTCGGGTGTAACTTCGATATTTTATGATCTACAAATGCATACGATCGCATGAGTTACATGGTAACCTGGATCTGTACAAATAATGAGTCTGGAAACCCTATTAGAAGCCGCAGAATTTCTCGAGTCCAAGAAGTGGCGTACCCCGCCTAAAGCACGTGGTAAGTCTATGCACATGGCCAAGTTGGCATGCACAGCTTCACGACAAATGTCATTGTAATTTTGGCAAATGTGCTCTCAGATATATATTTGCAATATTTGTGTATTTAGACCAGGGTTAGCAATGACATAAGTCGAACGTAGTAAATAATCTGCATATGTCTTTAGTTGATGTTTGAAGTAAACCCAACACAGTGTAAATATTTGCATATTGATGAGAACTCGGCCTTGTCAAGACTCGACTCGATTTGATTTTTCTACTAGGCGAGGAATCCTCTCAAGATTTTCACCATTACGCTAAAACATCGTCGATAGATGACAACGGAGACTCGTCGCTTGACAGCAGCCATGGTCAAGGTGGGCCGGGAGACGATTTCCGTGACAAGCGGCGCTACGGAGGGTAGGTGGTGTTCTCACTGAAAATGGCCGACATTTTGTGTTTGGATCACAATCAAAACACGGTTTCACGTTTCGTTCTGCTATTTAGTGTCCGAAATATATGTGTGGTGTTTTGTTTTCAGAGCCGGGACACGCGAGGTCCATAACAAGCTGGAGAAAAATCGGTGAGACTTCTTTTTTGCATTACCCAGCTCATTGAGGTTCACGGCGACATGCGTGTTACTATTTTTAGACTCGTCCGCGAGACACATCCGCGTGGCTGGTGTTAAACTGCGTGTTTTGCAGCGATCAACTTGTAAACGTTAACGACCACTTCCTTATATATCCTTTGATAACATTACATTCGGAAACGTGTTTATTTGTAATAAGATTTCTATTTATGAATTGTTAAAACGTAATACGTAATATGTGGAATTTGTTTACGCAGCATTATGTCAATATTGACTTGACAGGTCATACGTACTTGAGCTAGATAAGTAGCTGTGTGCATGTATGACGCGAATTCATGTGACAAATGTCTCAAAATCTTACTTAATAAATGTAAAACAATTGTCGTCATGGTAGACTGACTTTGACAATCCTTTTTTCCAGGCGAGCTCACTTGAAAGAATGTTTTGAAGTGCTGAAAAAACAAATTCCGTTTATGGAAGATAAAAAGACTTCAAACTTGAGCATACTGAGAGGGTCTTTGAAATATATCCAGGTAATCATTGATTGTATATGATATAATTTACTTTCACTGGAGTTAATATCACCTCATGTTCTTGAAATCATATGCTGTCTTGTGCTCTTAAATCAGTCATAAACCTATGGTTGCTGCTAACAGGGAACTTTAAAATGAGGTGAGGTGAAATTTGGTTTAAGGTCGTGCTTGATAATATTTCGCTCATATGACGACATGCATTTATGTGTATGTGAGTTAACTTTAAATGTGGTTTTTTTTTGCACTTTATTTTTCATGAGAAAAACTAATTTTAGAAATGAGAAATCTGATTTATGTTCAACTTTGACACAAATAGTTGCTCCATGATATGATAATACTTATGATTATTCTTCACAGTCTTCAAATTATTTCTCAGTCAGGAACTGCAAATGGTGGCTCTAATAATGCATGTATTTTACTTGAGTAAACTTTCAAGCGTACATGTTCATTTGTATGACCAACATACTATATATTTCCGAAAAATATGAATATCATCATTTATTACAAATAACTGGCATAAATGAAATCATAATAAAACATGAACCGTCACGTGATATCGGCGTTTCTTGACGTTCGGCATTTCCCGGAATTCTGTAGATCTGTTTTTTAAACAGATTTTATGAATATGTAGCAGTGAAACCTAAATTAAACATTGATTGTGTTAGAATAAATTTGGGCTTAGAATTCTCGTAGCTAAGAAGATTGGTTAAATGTGGATGAAGTATCTGACAGGACCTAATACCCATTCATAACCCGAATGTTTGGTTTGTTGTGTTGGCCAACGTATGACTATGCTATAAATAGAATTTCCCATAATCCTCTGTAAGGGAAGGCGTGGCCTAAGCTGTGGAGGTGGGGCTTAAGGCTATCATCTGATGGTTGTGAATAATAATGAGGCTGTCTATATTTGGAAAGTTTCTGGCAGCAGGCAGCTGCACATGGTAGCTTTTGATTGGCTGAGTGGAGTAAACACAGCCATGTGACATTGTCATGGTCGTCAGGTCAGTGTCAAACAAACCTTCATTGCTATACAGAATACCTGCAGAGGGGATTATTTAAGCAAAATATGGCTTTATTGAAAAGCAGTGTTGGAATGATTTTTGTTGAAGGTTTCTTTGACAGTGGAAATATGCAAACGAAATTAAGAAATATTGGTTCTACGCTATTAAAGTTTGGGCAATGTCGGGTCATACCCTAATTTTGCAATGAACTTGGACAGTCGTTATCAATGAGAGATCTATTTCAAGCAGTCGTGTTGTGATAAGTTATGATTAGGTCGCGAATGTGCAGGTCATCACTCGCGTTAACAGATAATAAATATTATCTGTCTAATATTTCAGTTTGTGTTTACAAACAAACAAGGCTAACTGTGGCTAACTCATTCTTTCAATGGGGTACGAAAATAGATATGACTGATCGTGATACATTACACAATGCCTGCCCTAATGGCTACCTGTAAATCATCAAGGATGTACAAAAGCTGTGGCCATAATACATGCATACAAAGAGCTTGATTATTTTTCCTTTCTTTCTTTTGATACTTCTTTCATTAATTTAAACATCATAATGATTTTTACTGATTATCACATCGCTTCTACTCATTATGTTTTACAGTAACATGCTAAAAATGCGAGTGCATTATGTACAAATATGGACTTATCTCTTTCAAATATCAGATTCTTGAAACAAGGAACGCATCATACATTTTATAAGTCCTTGTGTATTTTTCGGTGGTCTGTGGCTGACTTGGTGATGTAGGTGTTGGCCCCTTTTGTGGTCTTAGAATTTATTTAGTAATTTTCTACAGGTGACCACAGGTGAAATCAACAAGTCCAGTATTTTAGGTTGCCCAGTCTGTCTCATAGTCCCTGAACCACAATATTTTCCCTACTACCCAGCCCTCCCTGCAATGCTAAAGCCCTTAATGAAATCAGTCTAGATTTCTTCAGGTTGAGGTTCTGAATCTCAGACTAAGAGTTACTCTATAGTAAGAGATTATCTCTTCAAAGCATTTAATGAAACTATCACTATAATATGTATGATAGCATTAGTCCTGGAATCGTATATTAGCCCATTCTCTTCCCACAGAGGTTACTCCTGTCATATCTTCCTACGTAACCTCTGTTCTAATNNGGCCCTTTCATGGTGTGAGCGTTCAAGACTCGTGATTGGAGGCAATCAGATTTAGTTGTGCACTCAGCGACGTTTCAAAAGTGATAATTCTCAAGGCCTCGGTAATTTCCGTATGCTTCGAGAAAACTAAACTTCTTCCCCTGCGCGA
>VKKT01000109.1:195046-207393 GCA_008038995.1 Haliotis laevigata
AAATTAAATCCAAGTTTATTTGCAGTTTGAAACCATAAGTGGAAATTATCTAGTAGCCCACGGACAAATTAGATACCATTATTTGATTGCCCGAAATGAAACCCGACTTGTCCCGGGCGTCGGGCGATGGGATTTTTGAACCCCTGGTTCTATCTGTAAATATTTTGTTATAAATTACAGGTAAAAACTTTTCGTCTGTTCTCACATGATGATATTTACAGAAGTGTAGGTGTGCACATTCACACATGGGAACTAACTGAAACTTAACTTCTTACCTCTGCAGACTTGCATTTTGGAATATGGAAACATACTGAAGGTATTTTGCTGGTGTATAACATTAATAACATGATATAATTCACTATTTGAAATACCTGACATACCAAACATTAATCATGTTACTCTTGATAAATGGCTTTACTCTGTTATTCCTTTTTTCAGCCATGGAATTGGATAACTGTGGCAATTGTCAGCTCGAAGACACATATGCAGAGAATCAACTTAACCTGCATTCCTACCTTTACTCCCAGGGCAGTAAAGTGTGTCTTGGTCTCAATGAACTCTCACTGTCCAAAGTACCAGAGGAAGTATTTGACCTTGAAAATATATCCTTTCTCTTTTTAACCAACAACAACATTACTGATATTCCTGACAATGTGAGTCAACTGGAAATACTTGAAGGATTAAACCTGTCTTACAATGGTTTGAAGACCATAAATCGACTTGTTTACCATCTGCCAAAACTGCGACTGCTTGATGTATCTAACAATGAATTGGAAGCCATATCTTCAGAAATATGTGGACTTCCCATGTTGTCTGAACTTTTAGTAAATGGCAACAGATTATCCTCAATTCCATCCCCACTAGGTCATATGACTGAATTGACTGTCCTTGGGCTGAATGAGAACAGGTTGAAAAATTTACCAAACAGTCTTGGTGGTCTCAGTAAACTGCAAATACTAGGGCTAGAGAGAAACGAACTTGAATTCTTGAATCCAGAGATTTGTCGGATAGAAGGTCTTCAACGCATTGGCTTGTCAGGAAATCACATGACAAATCTGCCACATGAAATACAGAATCTGACCAGACTTGAACAGCTCCTGCTTGATGACAATGAGTTTGGATTCATCCCTGTACAGCTATTTTGGATTGAAGGACTGAAGGAATTGGCCATGTCTGGAAACAGGCTGTCATCGGTACAGTCTGAAATTGGTAATTTGAAGAAACTGAAGATCTTGGGTCTGAACAACAATTTGTTAAAGGATCTTCCTGCTGAGCTTTGTTTGCTGAAAGAATTGGAAATACTCGGACTTGAGAACAATTATCTTCAGCATATACCAGAGGACATAGCTGAACTGTTTCATTTGAAAGAATTATACATGGGTTCAAACAACATCTCTGAGATACATGAAGGTCTAAGTTGGTGTTCGAACCTTGAAGTTCTGAGTCTCGTTGGCAACTCATTGACTGGAGTTCCTGTTGAATTTGGAAATTTGAAAAAACTTCACACACTTGTGTTCTCTGACAACCTATTTGAAGAACTTCCCAAGGCCATTTCAGTGCTTGAGAATCTGAACATCATTGCATTGGATGGGAACAGAATATCTACAGTACCAAATGAATTCGCACATTTATCAAAACTAAGGCATCTGAGCTTAAGAAAAAACCAGTTTGAAACATTCCCCTTACCAGTCTGCAAAGTTTCAACACTTGAGATCTTAGATCTTGCTCACAACAGTGTGGCTGATATTCCTCCAGAAATGGCAGAACTGCACAATCTTACAGTGCTAAATATCTCTTGCAACCAAGTTGGTAGCTTTCCACCAGAATTGTGTGCACTTGTTCACTTAAAATCTTTGGACATGTCTGAGAATATGTTGGAGGAGCTGCCTGAAGAAGTATCAATGTTGACATCACTTAACAACCTTGACCTGTCGCACAACAATTTTTTTGAGTTCCCAAAGTCAGCATGTGCCATTCCAAACCTTGTGAAACTACGCTTTGACCAGAGAAGTGGATCTCGAGTACCTTCACTTCCTGATGAGATAGAATTCTCAAATGTTTTTGAGTTGATCCTTTCAAATAATACCTTAAGAACATTACCAAATACCATTTCAGGTATGAGAAATCTTGTGTCACTTGTTGCAGATCATAATGAAATACACAGCCTTCCAGACTCGGTATGTGATATTAGGCAACTTCATGTACTGCACCTTAACGACAACAAACTGGTATCCCTCCCAGAGAACTTTGATCAATTGAGTAAACTAACCGATCTCCGTCTCCATAACAACCCTTTGAAGACACCACCAATGGATGTGTGTGTCAGTGGTGTCCCTCAGCCCATTGGAAGGTTCATACGGAGAGCATTGGAAAGAGAAGGTGATTTTATTGTTTTATTTACTACCAGAGGTAGGAAAGAGAAATGTTTTCTGAACAAATGCAATATCTTACCAAGATTTAAGAGTTGCTTCAAGCTTTTGCATTCATTTTAATTTTTCCTTATCCTGACTCATACTTATTGCTTTATCTCCCTTTCCTTCCGAAGGTTGAGTTGAAACCGCTATCCCTATGTTCCTAAGAACAAAACATTTTTTTGAAAAATTTCTTATATAAAGAACTTAAAAAACTCTATATTTGTCAAGTTATATTTTCAATAAAATAATTGTTTCTGAACACACATGTTCATTTCCAGTTTTACATCTTTATAGATGTTTTTGACTTCTATGGAATTACTTACTTTACATACTGAATGTTTTGATAATATCTTTCCAAAGTTAATATTTTTCCTTATCCTGACTCATACTTTGCTTTATCTCCCTTTCCTCCACAGCTTGAGTGGAAACCTCTGTCCCTATGTTCCCAAGAACAGTCAAAAGTTTACTCACCCAAATAGAGACCCATGCTTCCTTCCCGCCAAAAGTCCCACGTCACATTGTCCTTCATCGCCCTTCATTGTTAACAATGTAGATACTGTATTTCTGCTGTTGTTCCTCACCCTGTGTGCTCTTCATGCGTTCCTATGTCATGTTCTATTACTTTGGCAATGTATATATTGTGCATACTTATTTGAATGTTTATTTAATAAATATATCAAGAAGAGGGCCAAGAAGAAAGGTGACAGAGCTAGAGCCTCGTCAGACAAGGGTCTTGCAGTCCTGCCCCAAGAGGAAAGCTCCTGAGGCGGGGTCTGGTCTGCAGAAGCTAACTAAACTGAAGGAGACGTCCCACTAGAAGTCATCATCGAAATCATCGTCGAATTCTAATGCTGCATCAGATGATTTTCAGACCCTCGCGAACCCTTCACTAAGTATCTGAACCCTTCTTCTGACCTTTGGGAACCTAGGTTCCCTCCCGACTACCTACGTAGGACCTTAGCAGACGTCAGGGTTCTCAAACCCTTCAGCTCTACACCACTGTGTGTTCGCAAATGCTCCTACTCACTCATCTGACTTGCACAGCGACCCCTCCTTCGCATACGACTACTCCGTTCCCGAACGTCGTTGGATTCCCCTCTATCCTTCACGAACCCATCTGCGTCCTTCTCGAATCAACCCAGCCTTCACGAACCAGTCATCAATCTCTCACTACTCAGCCTGCACCTATGTTCACCAACTTCCCTGCTCACTCTACTCCTGAGTTGTTTTCTCAAGTCAACAAATTCGCAAACCCATCTACACAACCCTCCATGATATCTCATAGTCATATGTTTGTGAACTCGGCTGCACTTACGTCTACTCATGCTCTAAAGATCTCGAATGGCGGCCCTATGCGAACCCTTATCAACAGCAGGCTTATCCACATGTTGGGGGCAATACACAGCCTTTCAACCACCCTTGTCTGTCTCAACCCGACTTCGTACCATTCATCAAAAACATGCATCTGCAGACTTTGAGGAAAAGGGATATGTTCTGCTTCTCAGAATCATACATTCGCAAATCTACCTACGCATATGCCTCTACAGGCTCCTTCGCTCACGCAGGCTCATATCTAACCACAATCGGACTTTGTGGTTAACATCACTGAACAGGCCCTCCTGACCTTGTAACAATACTTACAGGGGCTTGGAGAAATCCCTTAGTCAGACAGCTCATATTTCATCTACTGATGGCGACTTTATCCGTGAAGCATCCAATATTTCAATAGCTGAGGATAACTCGATTTAGACAGACTCTTGAATTAGTGTTTGCGGAAGCAACTATATCGCAGGACCAGCCTATGCCTCAGTTTAAACTTTCATAAGGCACAAAAAGAGGATTGGAATTTACTCACTGTTCAGTAACTCAAGTCTCGAACTTACAGAGTGAGACACAACGGGACTAATTTATTAAGGACGTTTAATTTGAACCAGGTTTAAGGGGAGACCAGGTCTACGAAAACCAGGACCTTTGGTCTAAGTTAAACTGTATTGCAGAAAGCTAGTCTTGCTAAACGTAAGTTTAGACCAGGTCTCACCATCTAGAATTTGAAGATATTACCTTGTTCATTTCGTTGTGAAAATAATTTCGAAACTTCAACCCACACATGCTCACTTTAGTTGCACACGTGTTCCGGTTAACATCATATTTGTGTTTACGTTTTAGTCAGCAGGTGAGATAGCATGTAAAGGTGAAATGGGCAATCAAAACAGTGAATAACTGGACAAGTGAGCAAAAGGTCTTCCTTTTTGACTGTAAAGAGGAAAATATCCGTGTTATTGATGGGAAACGGTTTGATGCCAGCTCTGTTAAGTTAAAACAAGAGGCATTGGGTAAAACTGACAGGCATTGGCAACTTGAAGAACAGCAGGGAACCCGAAAACGTCAACAAGTCATTCTTCACAATTTCAGTCACTGATTCAAAATATAATTGATCCGTTTAACATGCTTTCAACATTTATCCTCTTTGTTCAGATTCTGTGGTGTGAGACTGCAAAGCGCTAATTGCTGTTTTTGAACGGAAGATTGTGTAATTTGTTAATCTTTAAATCAATGTATGAAGTAAGTACGCCGAAGTGTTCTTATTTTTGGTGCATTTTTTCACAATTTGTTTCATCATACAGTAAATGGACATATATATGCCCATACTCTAGTTTTTCTCATAATATCAACTTTCATGTTGATTAAGTAATATGTTCGATGTGGTTAGACTGTTGAGATGTTTAGCTCATGTTGAGAGCTAAAACCAAATGATTTGTGTCATTGGATTGTCAGTACGCCAAGGTGTTTTGTTGTACATTAATTTGTTCCACACACAGGTAGTGGAAATAAATGTGTATCTGTGTTAATGGTTCCTGCTAGTCACTGAAAGAGTAAGGTTCGCTTTTACTTTCACAATAAATCGCCATAGTGTTCCATGCATCTGAATTTTGAGTTATATTTCTACAGATAAACAAGGTGTAAACTACCCCCCTACCAGGTCTGCAAATTGGACGTTAAACCATCTCATCTGAACCAGGTTTATCTCTAAACTTGTTTTGAAAATAGCAGAATTGGAATATCAACGGTTTGGTGTGTGATCCAGTCTTGGTTTAAACTCGCATTTTCAGCTGACTTCGTACACAATCCTGATGATTTCCGAAGTTTGCCGACGATATTAAACCTTTTTCGAAAACACCAAAGTCGTCTATTGTCTATGGATATTAATGAAACTATGCTTAACGCATGCTAGAACCCACAACGGACAGAGAACGTGTGCTCTTATCAACTATGGTGGCACAGGAAAGTGACCAAGAATTCATCATCAGGCGTCAACAAGATCTACTATCCTCATGCCTGTGACCGACCTCTACATTAAGCTACTTTTACGCAACCATGGGCTGCTCCAACCATATTTGATTGCTCTTTATATCATGCATCAAGGAGGTCTCACAGGATTTTAAGGACCAGTAAGTTGGTACAGACTATGAACTCTATGGATAAACAATCCATCAAGCATTTTACACCTGAAGCAACCCTTATTCAAGAGGTTATGGAGGATTATGGAAGCAAGGAATTATGGAATTTTTAGACACATTTTTTACTCAACCAGCTATTGCACTATATTTCATGGGGGCCAACCTGTTACAACACTGCTGATGTCACATGCTTGGGAGCTGATTGGTCCAGGACAGAAGACAATGCCCTGTGCCTGATTTGCATATCACGTGTCAGCAAGCTCACTGGGTTGTTAGCAAACCCGTTCTACGTGGAATCACTTCAACTACAGCCTGAAAACAGCATACAACTTTGTTCCATTATCATCATGGGAATCTCAGTAGCTGTCCAGCTTTGACAGCGGGATGAACAATGTTTAACTAGGAATTTTTCCTGATATAAACGACAGCCTGTATTACTGTCCATGTCAACGCTACACGGAAGTTAGTTTCGCTACAATCAACGTGCACATCGATTACCTTCTTGGATCGAACCCAGATTGTTTGCGAACATAAGGAGAAGAATGGTGCATCATCACTTCATATTGACATCCTATGCAAAGTTGTTTTGATTGCTGACTCTCCGATCTTAAACATATTATGAAGAAGTGCTGTGAAGCCTAAGCCAGTCAACGTTATAATGAGACAGCTACACAATGACCCCGTCTTAGCATGCTGTCACTCTACAGTGAGTGGGCTTCAATCAATAACAACATTCTTGTCTTCTTCAGAAGAAGTTAGAATTCTGAACTGTTGTGCCGATACAAGAACTATCCATGCAGCCAGCTATGACTGTGACATCAATTGTCTAAATGGGATGTATACGTCTTTACAGGCTCCTCCGTTATTGAACGATTCTGCACAGGCATCTACCTTCTACCCGTTTTGTCAGAACCCCGGGCAGGAACATGGTCCATAGAGGAAAGGTCGCAACACATAAATCAGTTGGAATTTAAGGCAGTTATCAATGCCATCATGCACTGGTGGCATCTCTTCAGGAATCAAATCCTAATGATACACACGTACAACGTGGCAGTCACAAGGACAAGGAAATCGGCACCACTATTGAATCTGACCTTCCGTCTATTCCACCTAACAGGCAGGCTCAATCTGAAGATAAAAACTTGTCATATCCCTGAAGCAACCAATGTCATAGCCGACGCATTATCAGAGCCAGTCACACCGTCTCCCATGGAATGGATGCTACATCCGGAACAATTTCAACTACTAACAAAGGATCACGGATGTTCTCTCATAGATCTCTTTGCGACTCGATTCAGTTATCAAATAACGACATTCATCTCACCGGTTCCAGATCCACTATCCTGGTCCTCAGACGCATTAGCCATTCCACTACCAAAAGTACTACACAAGATCACTGAGACAAAGTCCTCCAACTGCTTTTGGTAGCACCCTACTGGCCTTCAGGAATGTGGTACCCAGACTTAATAAGACTCTTAGAAGAACCAACAATTCAACTACCGGACCGGCCTATTCTACTCATACATCCGTACACAAGGCGGCCTCATGCCAATCCACTAGGATTCCAATTACACACATGGAGCAAATTACACACTGCCTCACCAGACGAGGGTGTTCTACTAGACCAGCTAAAGCAGTGACTTTAGCACTCACACACTTAACTAGAAATCTTTATGATGACAAATGGAAGAGTATCGACAGGTTTGCTACTCGCAAAGGATTCTCAGCCATTAAAGCCTCACACCCTCAAGTTGCCGAATATATTTATGCCACATGAGAGTTACTAGACACTTAAAAGGAACTATTCTCTCAACCTACCTAGCGACTATTAGCTCGGTTCTCACTATGAACACAGGAGTAAAACTCACCGAAGCGTAGCGAAAAATCAGCTACCCGGTCAACCAAACAGACAATTCGACATTCCAGCCTTATCATCAATATTAGGACCCATCGACACACAGGACTTATACATCATTATAACCAGTCAGGGCATTGAAGATCTACCTGAAATGAATTGCTACAAGACGAAGGAACTTTTTACATCTATTTGTCCCGTTGTCGACTGCAACATCTATAGAAGTCTCCAGAGCTACGATCACCTTTTGGATAAGAGCAGTATTATTACGAGCATGCAAAGCAGCAGGATTGGATCTGCCTAGAGTTTCCAACCCACAGGAAGTTAGAACATTTGCATCGACTTTAGCTCTACATGGCAACTGCTCTCTCATTCATCATGGAAGGCTGGTTTTGAAAATCAGAGACTGTCTTTGCCAACCATTATCTCAGAGATATTGCCACGGAAGATGTAGCCAGTATCCACCAGTTCGGACCGCTCATACTGAAGCAACTATTTACAGTCCCGATTAGACGATAGGAAGGATTAAGACCCACCCTTAATCATGTAGACATCAGGTTACTGTCCCATAACCACTGACAGAGAGTCCATGCTCCCCAGTCTTACAAGATAAGTCAGCACATAAGTGATGCAATTCAGTTTCGAAAGTAGCCCCTTTCTTAACATATGGATCGTTTAAGAAAGCTAGTATCGAGAATTCTCAGCATGTCTTCAAATCCACAAAATCATAAGATTTACTTCTGTTTTTTTTATAAGAGAAGGTAGTACCCCGCTCACTAGTCGCAGAAGCAGAAGAATGAAGAAGTGTTCCCAGGGGTTATATGATCAGACTAGGACTGATGAAGCAGTCACAGGGAATCCAGATAGGAGGCTGACCCAAGACCTGTCTGTCGGATTCAAGAAATAAGTATGAGTCGGGATAAGGAAAAATATGTAATTTTTATGATTGATATTTTATACTTACCCTGACTCATAATCAGCGGGCCCTTCCAACCATCCTCTCTCACCGCTATCTGGCCTCCTTGCAAGCCTTAGTAATTGCAACTTTTGGAGAGAGTGACAATATGGCCTCCGGTCACATGGGACAAATGGTGGAAAGGAGGCAAAGGGGCCCTGTTTGGGTGAGTAAGTTTTTTAGGGAACATAAGGATAGTGGTTTCCACTCAACCTTCGGGAGGAAAGGGAGATAAAGCATTAAGTATGAGTCAGGATAACTATAAAATATCAATTTTATCATAAATATTACATTCTTATATGGTGAGATTTTCTCTTTTCTGTCAATGTGGACATCTGTGATCTGTACATAGCCTGAGAAATCAACATTTTGCTTTCTTGTAGTATCATCTCAAGGTTATAAAAAGTAACTGGTTCTGGTTCCAGTTATTTGAGGAGTCAAAATTCCTTTAAGTAGTAACACTCTATGTGTAGATGTTGTAGATCACACAATTACATTACGGTGTCATTCCTGATTTTGAAACTTTCAAGGTGAATAAATATCAGTCAGTAATTCTGCAACAGGTACAATGATTAGGAATCATCTACATGCAGCTTGATTGACAGGTGTTCTGTCGCTCTTTCTTGTAGATTGACATCAATATGTACAGACCGTGGAAGCTGGGGTAATCATTGCTGGTCACGTGTCATGCACTTCCTTCATAGGTATACAGAGATGCCAACCTGTATGAATTTACCATAGTCATTACAAATTTTAACCTCAAAGTACGCCAGTCCGATTGCACTAGAAATTCTACGAAATTTGAAGAAAATTCATAACAATTCACATATATAGACAAAAGCATATATTTTCGTGGATTAAATACATTTTCGCCAAAAAGAGACAAGAAGAAATGTAATGTTGATATCTTTTTTTTTGCTGTTTGAGTTTGTTAAATTAAAGCTTCACTCTGGATTAGTGACACATGTTTCTCAGAATCCATCATGATTTTAAATATTTAGCTGACTACTAATTTTATGGTCAGACTACTAATTTTGACCCTTTGCAACACTTTGGGGTTTGTATCTCTGGGTATAAGGTCATATCTGAAGCCATGGTCAATCTGTGACCTCATGAGAGATTTGGCAGTGGATCAATGTTGGTGTGGAGTTGCATCACTTGAGTGAGTGAACCCAGCTCCATTTTGTGCAAAGAAGGGTATTATCATGGCAAGATACACACCGATTGTTCTTCTTTTTGCAAGGTGTTTGGGGTGATGTTCAGGATGACATTATGCAAAAATATAAATGCACACCTCCAGCAGTGCACGTCCACAGAATGCCACCAATGAGCCCTCTTCCCACTGAACTGGGCCATAACAGGAGTGTGTCAGTGTCATAGGCCACCAGCTATGTTGGTTTTCAGGAGTGGGATAGACTGCCTCAAATCACCATTTGAAGACTCATGTATAGTTTGTCTCCATGAGTGAATGTTGGACAAATCCAGGAGGTATTATGCAATACTAATAAAAAGACTTTGATGTTTCCTATCTTACTCTTTATCATCCTTCAATGTCACTGGCATTAATATCATACTTCACTACTGGTATAGTCCATTTGAGTCAAAATCTCCCCAGTTACCGGTAATAGCTCTCAACAACTCAAAAACAAATAATCATAAATGACTCAAACCAACGCCAAAGTTAATAAGAAAAACACACCAACTCAGCAGAATATTGTCATAATTTTTGTCTAAAAATTAAACACGTTGTTTAACAAACCATCATTGTTTTCATTAGCTATATCACAATTTGTGACAGCTATATCGTTGACTTAAACAGGTCGTTTCAGAATTCATGTGAGATTCTCTCACTGACACAAGAGTTTACATCTCTGGACATTTGACTTGCCAATCTTACCTGATGATTGTCTTATAATGAATAGGAACATCCAAGATTTGCCATGCATAAGGATACTTCTCACCCATGTTATAGTTGTTTACCCTGTGTTAACATGGAAGAAACGCTTTTGCTTGCAGAAAGAATGAGTTCGATTTAGCTCATGACCACCTAATCCCGTTAGTCTCCTCTTACGACAAGAATGAAGACCAATTCTAAACGCAGATCTTCTTGGGTTGAGTCTCTCAGCAGATATGACACTGGACGAAGTTGGTTTTGCTCACACTGATTCTGTGAATGTGTGGGTGTCCACAAGCGCCAACTTATTTATGCCACCACCTTCTGGCTCAAGCTAAATCAAGGATACCTGACCCCATCAAGAAGATATCCTGACCAGTCATAACAATGGTATTACAAATTGCAAGACATTTTTGACAATTTTCGGCAAGATGAAACCCAACCAATTGCAAACCTCAACCTTTAGTCTGGCAGGGTCAGCATATAAGCATCCTTGTCACATCTTGTCATTCTCAAATGCCTAAGCACCATAAAGATGCTTCGGGACGAGACTTATTTTTGTGCTGAACCCAGTTTGTCACATCCTGAGACAATCATTGTGATTACCCAGGAATTTTATAGAGAAGTTACTGACATCTCTTACGAAGTCTTCAGCACTGCCATCTGTAAGTCTGGTTACACTTATCAAGACACCTTGATCTGGGCATACCACCAAAACACCAAACTCCTCAATGGGCATATTCTTGATATTTCTACACCAGACAACCACCTTCACATGAATGCACCCGAAAGGGTTGAGGTGATCACACAGATTTAGCTTGGTAAGTCCAGGAAACTTATTGACAACACAGTTCCTTACTGATGTGGATGATTTACCATGCAGTACAAAACTAGGTTGGATTGTTTGTCACTACAGGTTGCTGTGGATGACACCTCAGTTACTTGGTCTCAACATTACTCATTCTTCAAGTTGATGTCATAGACTTTGGACATTTCTCACATCAATGGGATGTGTCTCAGTCACAAGCTCCTTGCATATGTCAGTCCAGTACCAGAGCAAGTGAGTGAGTGAGTGAGTATTGATTGATTCCGCATCAGCAATTTTGCAGCCATTTATGGCAACCAGTACCAGAAGTGCAGGCTCTCCGCATGGACGGCCTGTCTGATGTTTGGTAGAAAATATTTACTTAATGCACTTCTCCCCTGGCCTCTGTTCCCTCAGGGATCTTAGATTTGGATGAGTAATATTTATATATTTCTTATCATATTTTTGTCCATATATTGGTGATGAGCAGAATCTTTCGTGAAGGCAATTATGATCATAAATTTATTTAAGGCCTTATATCTTTAAGCATTTTGATGATGTTGACTTCATGATTTTGTTTTTAAACTGTTTTTCCAAATGCATTGATGCATTTTATGTTTAATGATATCCTTGTGAAGAATATTGCATTTGGAACAGACTGTCTTCCTGCTTAGGACAGATCACTTTACACAGTCAGCAACCATACTTTCTTTTTTTTTATTTTTAATATTTTTCCTCATCCTGACTCATGCTTATTGCTTGTCTTCTTCTTCTTGCGAACATAGTGGAACACGTGTATCTCCCAATTGAAGTTCCCTTCAACAAAAAATCACTAATTAGTATTCACCACGAGTTACCTCCCTTCCACAAGTGCGGGAACGAGGGCGCCACCTCAACCCATGTCCCTCACTCTCTCCTTCTTCGCCCAGTGAGCTGGACGTGAGAGCGTCTGTGTCTCCCGACACA
>VKKT01000110.1:52615-65297 GCA_008038995.1 Haliotis laevigata
AATGGGCTTCACACATTGTACCCATGTGGGGAATCGAACCCGGGTCTTCAGCGTGACGGGCGGACGCTCTAACCATTAGGCTACCCCGCCGCCCCCGGTATCCAGACTCGCCTATTTACAGACCGCTGTCTTACATGTGGAATATGGCTGACTGCGGCATAAAACAACGACACTAAAATATGAATGTTGTTGCATGCCGCTTAAGCAACATCACGGCGGGTGACACCGGAAATGGTCCTTACACGTTGTACCCATGTGCGGATTCGAACCCGGGCCTAAGGAGCGGATGCTTTGGCCACTTGGCTACCCCACTCCCCTACCCCGAAAAAGTGTTTATCCTTTGTTGGAACTGAGCCTGTCAAGAGTACATCTCAACTGCAGGTCGTACTGTCCATGGTCAGAGGAAATAGCCAGTGGCCACTCGTTGCTTGTGAGTACTGCACTGGACAACGTGTTATAGGTACACTCAATGTTGGCATTTTCAGCCCGCGTTTTCTGCCAGATCATTACAGGACATGGATAGTCCCTGAAATAAATATGTCCAGAAAGCCGTTGCAAGTCTAGAATATGTGGCAGGTCTAGAGTTCCACAGTGATGAAAGTCTCAGGGCTCCTTTTCATTATACATATTTTTTTTATATTGAACTGTTTTATCTGTAAAATATGTTCATTTCAGAGACTAGTTGTTAGTCTAGGGACATGGAGTGCACTGGTCGTTGGCACAACCTCGTGCTTGACGTGTTCGCTCATCACGCCTCAAACCGGGGTCAATTCTCACATTGAAGTAAAGTGTGAAACCGTTCTGGTTTTTGTAAAACCGCGATGTCGTGTAATCCTGTTGAAGTCAGTGTGCTACATCTCCCCTATGTATGCACTTACACAGATAATGTAATCTCGTTAATAATATATCAATACATCAAAGGGAGAAAGTGATGGCGACTGAAGGAATATAAAAGCCGTATCGAGGATTGCGATGGTTCTTGATAAACAAGGCTCTGTGTACGTCGCCCGTTAGTCTGTCCCACACTCCCAGAATCACATTCCCTTTCTGCCCAGCCAGGACGGTGGGATAACCTAGTGGTTAAAGCGTTCGCTCGTCACGCTGAAAGCCCGGGTTCGATTCCCCACATGGGTACAATGTGTGAAGCCCATTTCTGGTGTCCCCCGCNATGATATTGCTGGAAAATGGCTAAATGGCGTAAAACATACTCACTCACTCACTCTGCCCAGCCCAAAACCCCAAAATGAAGCTAGTTAGATTTTCTCAGGTTCTGAATCTCCTGCCACTGGGGCTCCTTTTCAATTTAAATGGAATTATTTGTTTCTATATAAGGCGAGTTTAAAAGAAACCCTTAAAACACTCACACGCACTCCCTTAAACATAGCAACCCCCTACAACGCCTGATAGGCCCCCTACCCCCCATCCCCACCCCCTACACACAAGACGCTATCTCTCCAAGACAGGACAGCCCCGCATACAGCTAAGAACGCATGGCGATCGAGACACGATTCATTGTCTCAAGATTCTACTCGCTGACCTGGTTTCAACACCAGCTCCGGAAGATTAGAATATCCATCAATTGTCTGATGCTTTGCTTCGAGATTAACAGAGCTATTGCAGTGCGCATGAGCTGCGATCCGACACGTGAAAGGCAGTTGTAAGCGATAAACATATATCAATATCACCAACCCTGCTTCTTTTTATCCAGCTGTTTCTCGCTGCTCGATAAAATCTAAATAAGATTTTCATAGAGGTTTAATTCTGTTGCTATTTCCATTAGAAATTGGACGAAAGGTTCTGGCGCCAACTCGTGAAAATAACCCGAAAGCGCTGAACGCCGAGTGAAATATCCATTTGTTCTGCAAAATGCATTTTTAAGGCGCTGATGTATCGGAATCGTGCACGCATTTCGACACCTAGATCACTTTTCATTTCAGTGGAATAACTTGTGGGGGAATATTGATCAATAGATATGTTTTTTAAACGTTTAGATACAAGACAATGTAAAAGAAGCATCATTTTTTAATGATTGTTAAGGTAAGAAACCGTGCGGATCTGATACATTTTCCTAATTTTTAAACAATGGCCACAACCCATGTTGGTGACTAATGGATTTGTTTCGAACGATACAAGACAAGATCCACTACTGCTCAATGATTGTAGCTCCTAACTTTCCATCACGTAAGGGGCTTAGCAGACAATTACTCGCTCCATCAAACACTCGCTAACATGGACAACCGGAGACAGAACAAATGAATGAATGACCGCCCCTGAGCCACTCATTCATTCATTCACTTTCTCTCACTCAATCACTCACTCACTTTCACACAGTCACTCACAAGTGCCTCACCTGTCACAAACGCACTACATTGTATACATAATATAACACCGTTATGAATGTAAGCGTGACGTTGCATTATTTTGGAATCGCCATCCCCTATAAAGCGAGACCTTGTCAATCCGGACACCTCTCGTTTCGAACGGTTCCTTTCTGGAGCATCAACACATTCTTGTCTTACGTCATAACAATGATTTGTTAATCTGGAAAGTTGTTAACCTGGCAATTTTACTCAAAACGGACAGTCCGGTTTTACAGGTTCCGCTATAAATGTACGAAAACCCGCCTTTAAGATGGACTGGGGGTTAAACATTGTATTCGATTCCTCCACCAATCCTATGAGTCAGTGAAATGAACAAGCCCCATTGACATATCACGCGTTGTATCTTTCTATCACAAATTGCCTATTTCAGAGGCAATGCAACAGACAAGTAAAAACGACAACTCGTGCGTCAGATTTCAATTCGGACAATCATTGAATCCTGAGTGTTAAAAAAACAAGACGACCAATCGCCGATAAATCAGTCCCGTACGTTCTCCAAACGCAAAGATTGTACCGCGGGACATACAGCTACCAAATGTGTAAAAAAAACAAAACATTTTTCTCCTAGCCAATAACTAAAATTACACCGACGATGCCTCAAAGAGCCAAACATGAAAGGGCCTTTTAGTTGCCACGATGCTAAATCACAATATGGGTGAAGTGTTCGCGAAACCCGTTCCCAGTGGCAGAAACTATGATTTGCAGGCACCGGTCTTTCTTATCTAACGAGCGTTTGCTATAGTCCTAATAGAAATATGTGACACATACACTGGAACCGATCGATTTACATGAAAACGAAAACCGTGTTTTGGGGAAAAGTCGTTAGGGGACAAGCTGTTCTCGCATTGAGCTCTGCTGATGTGTTGACGCAAGAGGCATTGACATTGGATCCAATGAAATGTACATGCTAACGACACGAGCGGTCATTACGGGAATTGCTCTGGAGTGAGGAGCAGTGATCTCTGTGAACGTTAGTGTGATCTCTGTGATCGTTATTGTGACAGTCGCTGTTATAAACATGTACAAGTACACTTAACCCTTGTCATTAGCGGCAATCTGATGTTGTGTATGTGAAATAAACACGATCACTTCCGAAATGGGGTGTAATTTCATATGACCCATTAATGCCACTTGGCCTGATGTCAGGGCAAACGGCAATGTTATTGTTAGTTACGATTGCAAGTTATCACGGTGAATGTCAGAAAATTTGAAAAGTGAAAGTTACATGGTTACTATTTTATGAAATTAATTCCTTGATCACAATCTATGTCCTTTACTTACAAAAAGTCAACACAAGGCAAAACGGCGGTTTTAAGCGTTAGCTACGATTGCAAGTTATCACGGTGAATTTCAGAAAATTTGAAAAGTGAATTTACATGGTTACTATTTCATGAAATTAACAAGGCAAAACGGCGTTTTTACTGTCAGTTACGACTGCAAGTTTTCAAGTAAATGTCAGAAAATTTGAAAAGTGCATTTTTATTATTTGTATTAGAAATAAATCCTTTGATGACAACCTTAACTGTTTTATGGACGTAAGGATAATGGCAGTCCTCGTCGTCTTCGTAAATCATTTATATCACATATCATCTGGGGCTGTGGAGTAGCCTAGTGGTTAAAGCGTTTTCTTGTCACGCCAGAGACCCGGGTTCGATTCCCCACATGGGTACAATGTGTGAAGCCCATTTCGGTTGTCCCCCGCCGTGATATTGCTGGAATATACACCATACTCACTCACTCATATATCATACATAGTATAAACTGAGATAAGTGATTGAAATGAGACCTTATATCCATGTGTTCCAAAGACGCATATTCCGTCCTTCGTCTGATAGCCAGATGACGGGGGAATAGCCACCAGTAAAGCTACAGTCATGGAATCTATCACTAAGCATATTTTCACAAGTTTAAGCCGTAACCTCTGTGATGCGCTGACGCTGATTGATGGATTCCGTCGTTTGTCATTAATATGTATCAACAATTATTAATAACTTTATATGACATATAAATATGAACGAGGTTCCCATTATCCACTGTCAAGGGTCGAATCAGAATGTTTTTGACAATGTGGCTCATCACATTTTCATTTAGTGAAAATTTGACAAATGACACCTGAACAGTCATCACAAACAGCCCCTTTAACGGTTCGAGGTTAGTGCAAAGTAATTCAGTATGTCCTCCACATTTGGTACAATTCTTAACGTAGCTTGAATGTTGCCGTGTGTGAGATAGACAAGCAGCAACTCCAAGAAATACAGTTGTTCTAGACCAAAAAAAAAGAATTATTTTAAATCCATAAAATATAAAGTAGGATCCAAATGGAGTCTGGAACAATGCGTATTTTCAGAGCTAAGGCAATCTTGCCACATCGTTGTGGAAATGAGTTTAATTTTCCAACAATTTCTCAAGGGGCCTTGGCGACCTCTACTGAGGAGTGCAGTACAATTCAAGTCTTACAATTTGGTTATCAACATGTGGTGTTCACTAGCTGAGAAAACGTTGCTATGAAGTGATTTGCCCTTACTTCTCGTCTTATGCTGATTCTCACCAAGAGCCATGACCAAACCTTCGAGCTCGATATCAAGTTCCTGGCACTGCAAAGGGAAGCAACTCATGACCGCCAATTGTCACGAGACGAGCGTTAGGCCACCTGTGCAGTGTGCACCATAAGCACCTTTCAACGAGGTAAATTACGACAAGACCTTGCTATACATCAATTTCCGATTCCCATATCGATTACAGAATGAACTCTTGATCTTCATGCCATACATTGCATAAAATAAGCGGTAAAAACCATGAAGCATGTTCAGAAGTGACTGACAACTCTATTTAATTCCCCGAAAGGTTATCTACCGACCATCACTGATACAACGTAATTAGGGAAAAAACAAATCGGCGATACAAGTCGCCAACAGATAGCACGGTATGGTACACAGTGTCTATCTCATGTCGATGAAGTATTTAAGCCGTGACCCTTAATGTCTGAGAGTAAACGCTGAAGTCTACAGCAAATGGTCGAGGGACGGTGCCAACTCGCTCTCTGCCTCCAACAGATCAGTAATAGAGTGACCGTGCTATCAAGGATGTCTATCTGGTATCGGGTCTCATCGCTAGCAAATTTAATTACGAACATCCGTACTGGGGCCCTTGCCCTTGGAATTGCTATCGAGGATGGGGAATATACGGGGCCAATTTCCATCGATCTTGGCGTTAGTTGGACCATACGCACGTGCTCCCTGGTTGGATCTGAGAAGCAATTCGGCTCAAGTGATGGGACTGTAACCCTTTGGTTTTGTTAGTGCTTAAATAGAGTTTGATACATCTGTGGCAATGTCACGAAACTTGGAAATTATACGTATTCTACTTGTCGTGGTTCTAATGTGCTTCTTTTCAGCTGCTGTAAAGGCTGTAAATGAGGGTGGAAACTCCTGCCACGTTACACGGGATCTTTTTCGGAAAATTATTATTCTACGATTTGGTTTCTTTTGTAAATACGATCTTCTTGTAGATAGATGATACATGCGCAGTGTTTATTGGGTGACAGTGGGCTGTAGTTATGGGACGTACAACAGGCAAGAAAACATCATTTCGTCAACACTCGCCACTTTCCGCAACCTTCAAGAAGACTGGCCATCGTCCCCCTGTCGGCTAAAAAGTTGTGTGCGAAATTACAGCAAACCAATCAGATTTGGCGCATGACGTCACTTCCGTTGGTCAAAGAATCCTTCAGGAAAATTTACTTTTGACATACTTCTTGTATATAAAAATATACCGAAGATACAGTTATTTGTGTTCAACCTTTCTGTGTTTACAATTGCAACGGCAATACATATATTATGATATATTGGGATATGCGCAAATCCTTACGCGTCATTAGACAAGTCTTTTGGCTATGTGCGTTTGAGCATAGACGGAACCCAGTCTCAAAAATGGCCACGGTCACGGCTTGTCTTAGAACAACATGAGTTGTTCTCGAACGAACACTTGGCTGGAGAGCAAGGGTCAAATCTGATTGTTGGGGCCGATCGGGACTGGGTCTTGTCTTTACTATTCGACCGATTTCACTGTTGACCGCTAAGTAATTTGCAAATAAAAAACAATCAAATTTTCTTCGCTTCTCTGATGATTTCATTGCAATTGTGTTTCTCAATTTATCACTCGAGATCGTTTGATTTCGCTCAACTTGCAACACTAACGTCCCGTTGGTATTGTGTGAATAATGCGCTAAAAGGTCGATTTATCTGCTTCGTCAAGTCTGTTATTGCCGAGTAATCCACATCAAACAAATACAGAACAAATAAACAAAACACAATTCAATGACCGCATTACCATCTCAAATTGACCCCACCAACTTGAACATATCTTTTCTTCAAATCCCCTGACCATCACCCTAAGGGTCAATTTCGCTATTGTAACAATCTGATCGACTTTCGTTTAGATTACCGCCACGGGGGAGCATTTGTTGTAACATCAGGCCGCCGACTGATCCGTTCAATAACTGTTTGTTTATCCATTCGAGTAAAATGACCGCTCCCTTGTGGCCCTCGCCACTCGGCGTCAAACACGAATCAATTACATCCTGATGGTCAACGATGACCGGCCCTGCACGTGTTTTCTTCCTGCACGTGCAAATCATTTGCAACGGGCAATATTCGGATCATTTTCAATCATAAACGGCTGTTTCCTACCAGGTGTGGAAACCGTGGCTCCAAATTGAAATATGGTTAATCTAATTTCTCCCTTGACAAGACTTAAGCCATTGGTACTTCAACTCTCAAGGGAAGCACATTAGCTCCAGAACGCTCCCCCTTCAGTATAGCTGAAAGACACTGCTTTCCCCCCGACCGACCTATTGCTATTAGTCACGTAAAAGAACTATGATTAGTACTGCAAGTAAGTCGTTATTTATTGGTTACGCAGAAAGGAATGGCAGTTATCGTAGATAGATAATCGTCTTGGATATTGATAATATTCTGAGGAGGTCAAGTTACTCCGATTAGTTTCTTGTGTAGTTTTGTAGGTCAAAGTGCAATTGATCACCGAGTACTAGTGGCTGTTCTTATATTCTGTTCTATTGCTGCTACTGCGAGTTCTATATTTGTGTTCTGTATCATAACTTTTCATTATAACCTCGTTATAACGCTGGCAATAAACCGCTCTCCTCTGCAGTGGTCACTTTACGATTCATCGTTATGTGGTTTTGTTTATTGTTTTTAGTAAAAAAAATCATTTGGAATATCGGCACCTTTGATAAAAAAACAACTTTTCAAGTCCCAACTTTTCAAGCTTTTCAAGTCCCAGCTAAACACTTACCTCTTCCGACAGTCACACCTGGACTACAACCTACTGCCTTGTGTTTGAGTTACAAATTGACATTATAGTATATTTGTAGGGCAATGGAGTTGGCGCCATATACATGGACTCATTATTATTATTATCATTATGAAATAATCAGTTAATTTAGTTTTGCCTTTTTAGTTTTAGGTATATATATAAACTGAAAGGAGTATGTGTATCTAAAATGGTTTTTTGAAGACAACAAAAGAACACATCCTCACAATGAGCAGAATGCACAGTCATTATCAAGAAATATAACACAATCGAGTCGAGGTCTTTCTGTCTCAATCACCGTTGGTATATATAATTATAGAAAACTTAAAATTGCCTACTAGTAAAAGATGACATATACCATGAGGTTATCCTGGCACAAATAACCGTTTTAAATACAGTTATCACGTTAGACCTTTATAATATCGGCTTATAATAAAATCAGTGAAGTCAATTTTAAAATAAGATTAAGTAAAGACAATTTGACATCAGTACAGGATTTGTAAAGATTTCGAGTTTACGAAGTTTTAAAGAGCTCATTTCAAACGGTATGCCATTAAGGGTTTATACTTGTCAAAACTGTACATTTTTGATTGACAGCAACTGAGCCAGTGTGACGAGCCGTCTAATAGATCCTTTCCTTTAGAGGTCGCATGTCATAGTTAGAACGGTCTATTTCTGCAGGATACAAAACCAAAGGACGCCTGGCTATTTGACCGGATTTACGTGGAGAAATGAAACACCGTCTAAATGGACAGAGCTTAGTCTGAGCTATTTAAAGGGGTCATTTTCGGTCCATAAGTACATATTTCTCCATTAAAGCTTCCCCAACGCTCTTCAAAGCATATCGGCTTCATCTCGGTTCAAAGTAATATAGACAGGGGTACGTTCAAACACTCCCATAAATGACATCATTCAGTTCTCCGAGCTCGTACTATGATTTAATTGCGATCAAATCAAATCTAAACGAGATAAGGTTTGAAAAATACGTTAAAACACCTCCACACGAATTTGACATTGAACACGTGTTGGATTAGCGGTAAGGGGGAAATGTACACGGGTGAAATGGACACGGTATTCGATATCAAAACTATCATAGACACATGTATTTGCGATGAAATTGAACGCTTTTAGCGCAAATAGACGGGGATTTTAAACATCAATACAATAAACTCCAACGAAAAAGGCGAACTTCCTAACCTGCCTTATCAGTGATAAATCACAAGCTCTGCGCTACAAGAAGATCCACGGAACAAATGTGTGCGATTTTTTAGCCATCTCGGCTTGCAAAGCTGTTGGCGTGAAGAGGGTTTTTCTTCCTCTATATGAAGCGTGGAATACGCACTTCTCCAGTCACGTGCGCACCATATGCCGACATCGACATCCCTTGTTATAAACAACTTGAGAGGGTGGCCTTTCTCAATATTGTGAAATCCTTTTTGCTGTTTGGGATAGTAAATATCGGTTTCCAGCTCATTCACGTTCTCATTACTATCGTAAAAAATAACATTATTAACACTGGCGTTGTGATAACAATCGTTAAGAAAGAAAATATGTTCCAATTGAGATAATGTACTTGATTGGCTTGTATTGAATTGACGTACAGTGTTTACAGAAGGTAATGTGTGTTTATAATTGGCTAATATGTCAAGTTACCCGAGTCACTGACAACTATATAATCACAGTTAAACGCAATTTCATTTTGTACATATTTTTTTAAGTGAGCGAGTATGGTTTTACGTATGGTTTTATGGCTTTAGCAATATTCCAGCAATATTCCAGCAACATCGCGGCGGAGGACACCAGAAACGGGCTTCACACATTGAGCCTATGTGGGGAATCGAACCCGGATCTTCGGTGTGACGAGCTAACACTTTAACCACTAGGCCACCCCACCGCCCCTATTTTTTTTAAAACTTTCAACATAACAGCACAAGTGACTTTGATTTCCAGAAGTGTCAATTTTTGCAAACAGTATATTACTTTTCTTGGTCATTGTGTTTGTACACGTAATTCCTAAGCAAATCCCAAACTGCATGTTCATATGTAAATAACTCCGTGAGCGTCTCCAAGTGAAGTGTTTGTACCGAACATTTAACAGCCGCATGGTTTCGAATTCCCCCAAATATACATGTTTTTAAAAAAGCCATAAAAACAGATGGTCTTCATTTCAAGTTAGTTTTCTGTGTCACCCGGTATGCTGAGTGTCCGGGCTAATAAAGTCCGGATTATAGAGGTGCATCCTTATTTATCCTCAGTCTCTATCATCATAAAGTGAGTGAAACAGTTAAGTTTCACGCCACTTTCAGCAATATTCCAGCAATATCACAGCAAAGGACATCAGAAGAGGGCTTCATTCTAACCATGTGGGGAATCGAACCCGGGCCTTCGGCGTGACGAGCGAACGCATTAACTACTAGACTATCCCACCAACCCATATTATCATAAAAAAAACCCAAATAAGTCGTCGACAAATGCTACTGGATATCAGGGTGCCGTTGTACAAAACAACCTTAGCGCTAAGGCTACCTTAAGCCTATGTTAAGGTATGGGAGNNNCGGTCACCTTAGCGCTAAGATCGCTTTGTACAACGGCACCCTGTAACCCAGTTATAACATACTACCCTTACATTGTCAGATATGTTAACACCAAGACGGTCATAATACGAAGACGATAAAGATACTGTTATTACCTCTTGAGTTAATACTTGTTTCAATTTCAGTGTCATGAAGTGTAGCAGTAAATTACACGCCAACTTGACATGTGACCACTCGCTGACAGGGCTTCGTGTTTGTTTATTTGTTTACCATAATATTTCTGTCATTAAACTGATCTAACCCACTGAACATCAAAAAGCCCTCTTGAGCAAATATTTTACCACGGGACCGTCCGTAATATACTCGAGGAGGGGCTAAATAAAACAGTTGAATAAATAAGATCAGATCCACAATAGTATGAACATATACTTCACTGAGGGCTAAATAAATTGCAAATAACGTTTGTATGGGATGGGTATAGATTGACAAGGGTTCCATCATAAATCCAAGTACCTCCTTCTCTTATCTTTATAGAGCACTTTAATTGAATGACTGACTTAGTAATGTACTTGTGCATCAAGCATATGAAGGACCCTTTATATAAGACTCTATCTTGCTCTAGAGATCCGGTAAATCATAATACTGTCTATCGCTTGTTTTAATGCTGTGTGGGTAATAGTAGACTAGGGTAATAGATACATTTTATAGTGAAACTTTGATAATCCGGAAACCTTGATTATCCGAACCTTTGAACATGTACACATCGTGCATTACATGGCGGTTGTTATAGCTACTCTGTTCCAGCTACATCGCTGCGGTTTGTATATTATCGAGTTTGGGTCGGGCAATTCGGTGATGATATCATGAGTGCGATATGCCGTATACGCAACTATGATATGATGACGTGCAGCGAAGTCAGCGATTTCCAGGGGAATTTCAGTTAGACCGTTTTGTTCAGATTAAACTGTGTCCACTCTATGAAGTTTAACACAATCTTACAATGATTTCACTGTGAACGGTCTGGTCAGATTAAACGGTGTCCACAGTATGAAGTTTACGACAATCTTACAATGCTATCCCACTAAAATACGAATTCGCTCTGTGTCCACTACAAGCGTTCCTCTTCTCTTATTTCGAGAAAACTTCGAGTTAAGAGGTGTAACTAAATAATTATCAAATCCTGTGATTGCGACAAAAACAGACAGGGTGACATATTCTTCATCACGTCAGTCGCTCTCATAGACACTAGGGCATGTATTTAATGAAGCAATCACCCCTATTCCATCCCTAATCCCGCTCCTCGTCTCCATCAGCTGATAGTCATTCCATTCTCAGCTCAGAAATGAAGAGACATTAGGGTTCCAGACTTCTCGAGGGCTCTCGTATAAAATTATTCTTACTTAACCCCAGACATAACTGTCAGTGACTATATGCAAATGCATCAATAACGTATTCGTGGGTCATAAACGACATGTTTCTTTATCTGTAATATACATGAAAAACGGATTTTATAATAGTATTAATTGTTTGATCGAATGTGGCGTTATGCGTTATTACGTAATATTGAAAGGTGGATGTATAAGGGTCCGCTAGAACAACATTCATACATCACTTGAAATGTATCTCAAAGGTCAAGGCGTTGATGATATTTATGGTCTGGGAAATGTACACATTCAAAGGTGAATTGGAAATGATTGTGATGTCATAAATTTCAACCAAGCAATCCGCAGCATGTGGTTGAGGCAAAACATCAACAAGTCTTGAAATCAACACGATGTGAAACACATGCCATGCCGTGATTGATGGGCAGCTGACTTGATACCTACATTGAGTGACAGGCGTTCATTTCAAGAGCCATTACGTTAACCTCCCCAAACAAAGTCGTACGTCATCGAAACGACAACTCTTGATTGCCCCCGCGGTGCTATGTACAAGGGGGAGTTTAACAGCTAGACTCCCCGCGGTGAAATGGACAACGGTCATTTGTAGACAGCGTCCACTTGGTGTCGCTTCTTTCAACACTAGACATTATTTGCGTAATTTTATCTGTCAAATCTAATTACTCGGGTAATGACATTACCACACAGCTGTGTGTAAGTCGATTAGTCGCCGAGAAGCAAAGGTTTACAATTCTTTGTAGTTTTATTGGAATTCGAGCTCAGTCCCTTGTGGCCGCAGTGGACGTGGATGAAGGGACTGACCAGACCAGTTACAGGAAACGCACTAGTTTCACCCAGATTTCAAACGTTTCCTTGCTACGTTTCTCAAAGGAATTGGTGCACTGTTGCAATTATGCACCCGAGTGTACACGTGGAACACATTTAATGAGACCCTAGCAAGTTTGACTTTTGTAGGTGACCCTAAATGGATAATTCTGCATTCATTCATTTGTGTGTGTGTATGTGTGAGAGAGAGTGAATGAGAGAGAGAGAGATT
>VKKT01000110.1:65310-77578 GCA_008038995.1 Haliotis laevigata
CATACGTACGAGTGAACGTTACGATTTGACGACGGAGAAAACAAACCTTTGTGATCAATTGTAAGGCAACAATAGTTACAAACAAACAAAAGTGACCGCCTGTCAGGAAACGAATGTTGATAGTAATAAGACAACAGAAAGAATATCACAAGCATGAAAAGGACAGCGAAAACCAATGTCGAAAGCCCACGACAATAAGCATATACAAAGTCGAAAGCCCACGGCAAACATCATCTACTTTCCACCATGTGCGATCACAGTGTCTGAGAACCGGCTCAAGGTGATGGTAATATCATTACGTTGTCAATGTCGGACTTGGGAGACGGTTATTGAGCCTAGTCAATTTCTGACTTGATCGTCCGTGAGGATAAGTGACAGCTAGCCCCCGTAAGCAGGTGCTTGCAACGTCATAGCACATAGCGAAACTGACATGTTGTCTTAGAACAATTAGGCGAATTACATGACTGTCAAGTGCGTAATAGAAAACCATAACATTGTTACGTAACGTGACATCGGCTCCGTCTAGAGGAAATTGAACGCGATATGGAATCGTGGAACCTCTGGGTATGCATGCATTGAAATAACGCCATCTCTGCTCTGAGTCAGTCGGACAACCTCGGCCGTTTCCGTACATTGTCGGTCATTGATTTTCTCATGCCAAAAATATTATGAACATGTTGTCCCATATGATATGCATAGTGTACAACGCTCATTACCGTAACTGTCGGACCGCATTCCTCTCAAACATCACCCCATCTACAGCGCCACAGGGAGAATGTTTTGAGTATGCTCACAATACTGTACACACTTGTGGAGAATCGGGTGGTCGGGAGGCTTTGTGACAGGACTGATTGTAGGTCATCGTTATCCGCCCTCGTGGAACGACGCTTATAACATCAGTCGGTGCTGGTCGGGGTCACGATCGACAGAGCGTTCGTAAAGTTACGACCGGTCATCGTAGCAGAGTGCTACGAAGGCTTTGAGGATGGGGCCCCAAGCCCATAATATATTCAAGGCTGTTGTGATGTCCATATCATATTGTTCACGACGGCATTAAACAATATTCACTCACTCTTGTACTCCCAAACCTGTTATACTTCTTTCATCGGCCTGTAGATCTTGTAGAATACAACCTCTCCACATAGCCTACGCTTAATTAACATTAGTTTCATCAATGTGATTTGAACCCCCAACCAATATTGTAATGAATATATATGTTTTCAAAATAAAACTCATTTGTACTTTGTACTTAAAATGTGTATTCAGGCTTGATCTCGCCACTATATGGCTGGAATAATGCCGATGTGACGTAAAACTCAACTCAACTGACCCCCTAACCCTCAAACACGGTGCGGTGGGGTAGACGTGTGGTTAAAGTGTTCGCTTGTCAATTCGAAGGTTCGATTCCCTACATGCGTACAATGTGTGTAGCACATATCTGGTGTCCAGTGCAGTGATATTGCTGAAATATTGCTAAAGGCGAAAAACCAACTCACCCACTAACCCAAAAGGCGAATACACTCTACTGTTTTCGATCACGGTTAGGATCGTCCAAGCTTGGAAACCTATGCTATTTGATGCCAAACTCATATAATAACAATCGTATATATTCAAACGATAGCGAAAATGTGATATAAAAACTACGTAAATCTTGAATACTTTGTAACCACAGTACTAAGACCATCACGTGACGTGAAATCAACCAAACATGATTCTGTAAGCCCACAGTGTATATTTCAAAAGTGGGCAAACACATACAAATTTCTCAAATTGCGCATCGAAAAGTGTTCTGCTATTTTTATTTAGACTGCGAGTCACTCAGTTGCACATTTCAGGTGTTGTGAAAGAGACACCTGCAATGTTTATTTCAGGGTGACGTTTCACCTGTCACTTTTCTTGTACATTAACACGACACGTACGTGGGTAGGCTGGGCTTGCAAACCCGGCACCAACCGTTCCACTACAAAATGAGAATACACCATACATTTCCTATTTGTTATTTATTTTGCGACTTACAAGGCTAATTACCCCCAGCTGTGCCGAATTATGCAAATTAATACGGGAGACAGTTACTGTAGGATACATGTAGTGTAGGGCTCTTAGAGGAAAATACAATCCACATAAACACCACGATTAAGGGTAATCGCGTTTCACATGCAACATATTTCTCTAAGCCTTATGGATGACGTTGTCTAACGTTTATGACAGTGATGTGAAAATATGAAATATATGTGTCAGTGTCAAGATTAATATCTGAAACACGAGACAGGTGTAGGTGCCGACGACGGGATCGACATGACACGTTGTCGTTGTAACAACGCGCCGCTCTGACGTGGATAAATGACCAACATGTCTCGTGGACAGTGGTCAGTGTCCGCCAGCGGTCACGTGACGTCCACGATCCACCAAACCGGACGTATCTCTCCCCGAGTATGTTGTGTCAATCAAGGGAAGATGGTATCGCCGTGTGTTACGCAATACTCCGAAGTAATACCTCTGACATGACGGTGTTATGGACGTTGGATGATTTTCCATGTCGATAACAGACGTGTCAATGGCCTAACGGATACATAACAGCCTGGCCAGTCACCGAAACAAATAACCTTCTGCAGTAGTCGTCACATCCGAATCTCACTGAGCACGATCGCATTTATCTCTTTAACTCGAACTCCACTACTCGATGTAGCGTTAAGACGAAGCAGTGGTCACATCCGCACCTCACAGGATACGATCGTATTTATCTTTTTAGCTCGAACTCAACAAACTCGATGTAGCGTTAAGACGAAAACGTGGGCATATCCGCACTTCATTGGGCCCCATCGTATTTATCTCTTTAACTCGAACTCCACAAAGTCGATGTCGAGTTTCAACGCAGCTACTCTTTATCCCCAGAATAAGGTTTAGTGTTGAAACACCGCTCGGCATTGAATAATTTGGTTCTCTTTTCTCTCTTTCTCAATTCGACACGAAGAGATTTTATGACAAGTGTTGCATACTTACCCTTTAAGTAGAAATAATCTCTGAAATGAAACTATCTAAAGCTTTTTTATATAATTGTCTTTTAGTAAATATGTAATACGAAGGAGGTCAGAGAATGTCTTCCCATTCTGAAAATGAACAAATCTAGACTTGTTAAAGTATTTTAGACTTGCTTTGGGGTTTCAAAAAGTCCTTGTTTAAGGGTCTTGTGGAATAATTTAACAGTTAGGCATGGGATCTGGTAAGCCCTACACGTTATGCTGTCTGTGCGGGGGCGGTGGGGTGGCCTAGTGGTTAAAGCATTCGCTCGTCACGCCGAAGACCCAGGTTCGATTCCCCACACAGTCACAATGTGTTAAGCTCATTTCTTGTGTCCCCGGCCGCGATATTGCTGGAATATTGCTAAAAGCGGCGTAAAACTAAACTCACTCACTCTGTCTGCGCATATTAATTTCTCACGATAACACATAAACCCGGATGATTGAACATGCTACTTCATCATTCACACTTGATGAGGATACAATCTTTCAAAGGTATCCCAAATTATTCGTCAGTATTCTAAGTACCCGCAATCTTAAATAAACCTGTCGTGAGATATATGATATGAATCCACCCAATGCTTTCATTTCTTAAACAAACAACATTCAGTCCGTGGCAATCCTTTCACGGCGTCGCACCATCCCTCTAATGTAAAAACATCACTTAAACAAAGGTCAGAGATGTTAATTAAACTCTAACCCTGACTGTCAAAAGATACACTCAGTAAACACGGATACGCCAAAGCATAATAGCTGTTATTTTAGATCCATTAACATACCGTATACGTTAAGAACCTTATCGACATTTCCATACAGGCTGTGGAATCAAAGGGAGGATTTACCTGAGATTAAAGACTTGATCAAACAAAACACACCTACGCACATACAACACCTGTGTTTTACCTATGCTGTTTTGCAGCGGTTTAGCAAAACATCCTGAAACATTTTGATGAGAATCTTGAATTATCACATGTGTGTATACGACAATTGTTAGGCTTGATAACCTGTGTTGACCCCGCACCCAGTTATCGTCAATTACTATCCGTTAATGTATATGTATGGTAAAGTAAGCAACACCAAGGCTTATCTGTTAATATAACCATCAAACAGCTGATAATGACAATAGCAATAACGATGATGATGATTAACAATAACAAAAACAGGAATTGAAATACAATTGAAAAATGAGCGATACAACGTCTAAAGTTAATAATTATGACGGAGTTGATGAATGCAACCAAATGGATGATGATGATGATGATTAAATAAGACTATCGATCGTGTCTTCATAATAAAATCAGAACGCTTCCGCGGCCAATAAAGTATAAAAAAGAGGCTTAGAAAACATACGTTTTCTTCAATAAATACTCTTGAAACGTTCGACCAAACTCCCTTCAGGGCATATTCAGCATACAAATGAATAGAACGTGAAAAAATAAATCGATTTCAAATTCGCGTTACTTACTTTCATTATCGTTCAAACAACCCTTGAGGGACAACATCAACAAAAACTACAACATACACCAGAAATCAGCTAGTCTCTAGACAGATTTTTGAAGTGACGATGCTGCCTTTAAACTCGCGTTTGTTTTCCTTGGACAAGATCAAACGTGTCATTTGTCCTGTAATCTACCGGCAGCAGCTGGGAAGACGAGATCGTTTAGCTCCATCCTCACCCAGCTTCTCTTCCCATCTCCCCCAAAGGCGGTCACGATTACGTGTAGCCAAAGGTTTGTGGCAGGATATTTTGGTGAAGTAAATACGTTATATAAGTAAACGTAGACAGTTTTCTGAGGTAATGTCAGGAGATTAAAGGGATGCTCCGAAGTAACTCAAACATATTGCTTGCTGTCGCCGGTTTATGGATATAATCAAATCATGCTGCCGTATTGATTTGATTAGCAGCTAGGTACGTCTCGAATACAAAAGAAGATAACCGGCGCTGGGGACATGTATGGCTAGTGATTGATAACAGCAATATTAATAAAGTTTGTATCAATTCAATTATGTATGTGGTGTCTTTGAACCTTTTTGAATTGGTCGCCTGTGTTGGTACCACCGGTAATAAGGTAACAAAATCAGTCAAAATTAGTCTTATGGGTGAGAAAGTTTATACTCTTAATCGCATTTAAGATTCTGTCTTGTGAAGATGAGCATGCCACCACGACATCTAACTGACAAACAGAGGCTTCAGAAAGTGTACTTTGCTGACACATATGAACCTTGGGGTTCAAACTCGAGACAAGTTATGGAAACTTCTTTATTTCACTGTAAAATAGAGGGCGGAGGGGTAGCCTAGTGGTTAAAGCGTTCGCTCGTCACACTGAAGACCCAGATTCGATTCCCAACGTGGGTACAATGTGTGAAGCCCATTTCTGGTGTCCCCGGCGTGATATTGCTGGAATATTGCTAAAGGCGGCGTCAAACCCAACTCACTCACTCACTGTAAAATAAAGATTTATATATCTATAAACAGTCTCCTTTGTTGTCAGTCAACCTCTAAGAAATCCCTATCTAATAATTGATATGAGATAATGAGATTCATATTTCTCCCCCCGGTATCCTAGTATACCCGCGTCATCGCAACAAGCATAAAGTAACCTGTTTTATCAGTCAATGTGTAATGCCATCATGGTAAAATATTAACACACGTGCAAGTCTGTCTTCGGTATCAGAAATACACCGCAAAATCTCACTACCATCCGAAAATAACGTGAAATGGAAATAAAACAAGGAAGACGCCTTTTACAGAAACTTCAAGTAGCTACTTTGTGTTCAAGAGCGTATTTCAAACGAAGGACGGAAAAAAAGTTTTGATTAAATTTTCAAGTGCATCCTCAGTAATAATCTAAAATCCAATATTGAGAAAATTTCAAGCGACGTTGTACGGAAGCCACCAACACGGAGCTTGTTTTATTCTAGTATTGATTGAACTTGCTGTAGAGAAATCTACAACGGTTTTGTTTGTAAGCCACTGAAGCAGCGGGCTTAAATAAACTGTTAGCAAGGGATACGTGGATTATCCATACAATGTTAGCTTCGCTAAAATACATTAGTGAAATTGTAATTGGCCATTAGTTAACACTGGACACGTTGTTGTCGACGTGGTCGTTGAAATGGAGAAGAAAGCGTGACCTGATACCCTAATGGGAAAGTCTAGTGAATTATTAAAATTAGAGTAGTTATCTTGTGAACTTATCCAAATGTCAGGGATTCAGATGACAGTTATGACTGAAGAGACTTGTCTGCAGAACGACGCCTGTCAAAATTTGAACTCAATTTTCTGAAATAGCTCTATTCACAGGTGATTTTTATCACCCAAAAACATAACAGCTGAATATTTTAAGAAACATTCTAACTACACATTACCAGGACATGATGTGTAAAGAACGTTCTGTTCTTAGGGTGGGGTAGCATAGTGGTTAAAGCGTTCGCTCGTTACGCCGATGACCCGGGTTCGATGTGTACGATGGGTACGATGTGTGAAGTTCATTTCTGGTGTCCCCCGCCGTGATATTGCTGGAATATTGCTAAAAGTGGCGTAAAACTAAACTCACTCACTCTCAGGGTTCATTTTTCTTGTACATCAATGAAACAGGTTTACGTACTGGAATTGAAATTCTGATTCTAATACATCGGTGTGAAGTTGTACTATTAAATTCCCCATATAGAAAGATGCACCGTATCGAATGCTGTTTGATATTTGAAAGGCATATGTTTCATTATCTAAATCAGAAACCTGAAATCTCGCTTTCTTCATTTACACAGAGAGAGTAAAAATCCAATTTCATTATATGACTTAGTTGTGATGCATATAATGAAATAGCATCCATTTCACAACCACTCACTTCTTTCTATATATGTAATGACAGAAATATAGTGATGTGCGTGATTCTAAAACAGCATACAATTCATTATTTTAATCAGAACTTCACTTCCGTGTTGTATATTTCACTCCACTGAGAAGTGCGGTGATGATGCGAGTATCGCCCGCTGACAGTGATGTAGAAGAACCATTGATGTTAACAATATCATTAATGATACCCATCTCCCGCGGTATAAAGCAAACAAGTCCCACTCACGCGGTATAAAAGAAACAATTTCCACTGAAATTACTAGTCTGGAAATGTATTTAAAAGGTAGTTCAAATTGGGATTGTATAATTTAAATGGATGAGAGGGTTCCATTCATCGCTGTGTGTTTCAGCTGATAGGTGTAGGAGCCAGTTTGAAGTCGGGGTTGTGCTCAAAAGCTATTTATACTGTTGTATGTTCAGGATCTATACCTATGGTGCATGGCTATCTCAGAGACGCATTTTATAATAAAGATAGAGACATAGAAGTCTGTACACAGTGACATATGGTACACAGTCACCTTAATACAATGTTAAATCTTTTAATATATAAATGTATTGCGGAATGTCTAACGTGTTTAATTATGCAGTGAGTGTAATTGTAATGTGTGTTAACTCATAATGTACCTTACAGCTTCAATGAAATACATCATGCGTAAGGCTGGTGATGTAGTACATTTAACGTCAATAATGCCACTATAAGCGACAAGAATCATCCTCACAATTACAAAATATCTCTCCTAAAAACAGAATCTGCTGTAGTAATGCGACCATCTCATGATGATATGTTCATGAAACACAAAGCTAGTGTTCAATTAAATCCGTTTCGATAAACACCGATCGAGCATTTGTCTAAAACTGTTGTCTAAAACATACACATCGCTACATCATAAACATGCGTTCATAATTCATTCTCAAGAAGTTACTATTTATTAAATCCGTTTTGATAAACATCGATCTAATATTCAACCTGTTGTCTGAAACACACATATCGCTATGTCATAACAATATGTCCATGATTCATTCTCAATAGTTTTCTGTTCATTAAATCCGTTACGATAAACACCGATCGAACATTTAAGCTGTTCTCTGAAACATACACACTACTAGTCCTTGACGTAAAATATTATTAATCCCAAAGGAGAAATGCATAATTGATGTAGCGACAGAGAGACTAACGTGACACAAAGGATGTATGACTCAGAGTGATTGAAATCAACATACAAACATATACCCGCGCCGGATTTCCCCGTCGACAGGTGCTCGTGTTAATTCCTATTAGGTCAGATGAATTGACCAGTCGCGACCGGAGTGTTACTACCATGACTGACAAGGTAAAACGATGTACATTGCAATCAATATCGAAGCATAACACCGAGCTAGGATATTTAGCGCTGAAACGTACGGCTACATATGTTGTACATTTCATGTCGATGTCCTCACGAGGGTTAAATACCCGCACAACAGCTGGTACTTCATAATGGATATTGAGTTTAGATCACTGCTGTCCATTGCTGTCACAAGGATCATTTGCTATAAGGTCCATCTCTCTTGTAATGGACGTCCACAAGCCACTAGAACCTTAACCTGTACTTGTACAGTACTCACTGAATGAGTAGCGATAGGCCCCACTGTCTAGATCATATGAATAAACTCGTATTCCAGCCAAGGCCTACATCTTGGTATAGCGCAAAGTCGTCTAGTTATATGCTGGACTACCCACTGCCTAGATCTATGTTAGTAGCCTCGATAACATACAATGGAACATTCTTGATAGAAATAGACGGAATATAGGGTCTTTGTATGGCATTTAGAAGTTATACACATAACGAAGAGACTTATATGGATGTCAACTTGTTTAAGGATACACTACGAAACGTTGTGTTTCTCATATTAAAGAAGCCGGTATCCATAAAAACTCTCTTCCTTAGATGGAATATATAACAAAATTATCAAATATATTTACTACTGTTTTCATTGATATGAAACAAGTCAGTAAAGTCGAAAGGAACCTTACAGTTTGGTGTATTACTTTTAATGTCATTGTTTCGTCAACAATGACTATTTAGTCTACAATAAAGTCAACGTATTCGATCATAAACTGTTTCCACACATTCACTTGAGGGCTATTTTAACTTATTTTCTGCATAAGAGGACAGGTGAACTTTTCTTGTCAATAAGAACGATGTTGTTTTTTAATTAAGTCTTTGGTTGTTATCAGGCTGTCTGAAGATTTACCTACTTTCAGCGGTTAAGTTGTCAGCAAACAACAATGGCTTACAGGGTATGTTGAAAAGCATTTGGCATTTGCGTTTAGTTGATACTCCGCAAACACGAATCAAATGTTCTCCAGTACATAGGGTTTGTCAAATACGCCTAAACAACCCGAACAACATGTCACAATTAACTACTAACTTCTTTGAATTTATTTACTGAACCAACGTTAAACTTTCCAACTTTTTAAAAATTAAAGCCACACAAATACGTATGTAGGTGTATTAGGTATGAGGAAAACATTATTTCAAAATATAATTAAATTATTGCATATTTATTATAATAACATATATAACATATTGTCGTAATACTGAAAAAAGCTGTTTGCAACCACCTTGTCGAATCGGATTATCGTTTCAATATGAAGAGGAGGTACACCATTTCCGATGGTGATTTTTAACATGGAGGAAAATACTTGGCAAAACATAATAAATTTATCACAAAATTCATTGTCGTAAATTTGTAGAACCTGTTTCCGTGAAATATATGGAGTCTCTCCACATGGCATTCACATGTAAACAGAGGTATAACGTTTCAACCTTTGTGAAGAGGCTTTTACATCGGATAAAAGAAGTTGTTAGAACCTAGGGAATATTCAGTCAAATGTATATAGTCCTTTCTAAGCGGTCACTGTTGACAGAAGGCACGATATCCTCAGCAATTACGTGATACCGTGTTTGTCCCAACAGAGCGGAATGCGGAGACAAATGCAAGACCAACTCCGTTCGATATTCTGTCTGCATGACTGGCATTGCCCGACGCCAGGGCAAACGACTTACTGTAAGTTAGAATATACACACGGGCAGAGTACACTCGATCCATAAAGAATTGTGAAAAAGAAAATTAGCCAGGAGATGCAACACGTCCACGATCAACACGTCTGGGAGATGTTCGATTTACTCCAACATCGCGTGTGATATCGTGCCCCGATGTAAGACAGTTTGCTAAGGGGGTTTAAATCACTCGACAGTTCAATAAAGCAAGCACAGGTTAGTGGATTGAATTTGGCGGCAACTTACCAAGTGAGCAGACGACAGTCAGGACTGTAAGAAGGGTACGATCCACCGGTCTGCCTAAAACTGCTATCACCCTCCGCATTGTCCACTAGTCACCATCGTCTGCTAAATCACCTGTCGTCTGCTGGGTAAACTGTCTCAGGCCTGATGAAGACGGTACAATCCACGGAAATCACCACTTCTAAATCCGGACTTCTGGTACCAAACCTAATTCCTGCGATTCCACCAGTTCTACAAACTCTGGCAACGCTTGGCTGTATCAATGGGCTATTTGTTGACTTATTAAAAAGCGCTTGCCGCAGTGCCCTTTGCTTTGTGATGTGAGCAAGGGATATACACAAACGCCGTGCGTCGCCAGTTTATAATATAACACAAGCGTACACACACTCGACTGCTCGTCCAATGGGCTAGCGTAACAGCGAAACGCCTCTCCCTTCTGTGCAGATTAATGGGCCTCTGCGACGAGAGCCAGCGTACAATAGCGTTAGGGCCAACACGCTTAACGTAAAGCGCTCGCCAGACTATGCTACTGGGCTAGGATGCTGTACAAGCCCGGGGGTAGGGTCGTTCGCCATTGACAGCGATATGGTCAGTGAATGCCCCCGCCCCCTGCGATCCTCCAATCCAAATCTCCCCCGAGACTCCGCTTATCCCAGGAAGCATGGAAGAGCGATTAAACACGATAGTTTCAGCTTCAGCAGCATTGTCAACCCCGAGAGATGCCCAACATATGCTTCTGGGCTGAGATAAGTCCTAGAGAAAATTCACCGGTATCTTCCCTAGACCAACAACCGGAGCCCAGCGCTGACTCCTGATACCATGGTCAGTCGTCGCAACTTCGGATTTAATTTTGCGAGAAATTGCCCGCTTTCGCTTCCCCGTAGTTCAACAACCCGCTGCCCAGGAAGCATGTGTTGTTCTTATTGATCACAGTACTGTTTTCTCTGGAATCCTTAGATGAATGAGTCGCGATTCTGCTGCCAGTAAAATTTAAGGTAAATGTAAGCCTAGTGGTATTCTACATACAACCCCCGTGATTCCACTGACGTACCTGTAACGCACAACTCAGTGACACCATCTCCATCCTCCTTCAGCGTGCTTGTGGCAGGACGGAATTCATTAGAGCATTGTATTGAACAGTTAGTATTTGAACGGCGGCATTGTTTAGACGATTGAAGCAGTCGTAAAATCACAAATGATATGCGGTATCATTTTTGTCGTAACGAGCATTGATTTTTATATGAAGTATCCTTGAATGCATTACATACACACGGCAGATTTACAAGCATCTAGGTGTGAAGTGCGTGGGCTTATACTCAGCGAGTTGACTGCACAATCGCCAGAGCTTACTAATGGCCCCTTACTAATCGCTGCAGAGCAAACACCATACAGGCCGTATTGGACTGTATGAATTACGGGGCATATTTCCGCAAATTTACCGCATGGCATATTAACATGTTGCCAGACATGGTCGTAACGGCTAGTCTGATTTGTTCTTTTCTTTCAGTGGAATATATACAGGTATCATACAAACTACAGAAATAATAGTTTTGTGTGAGTGTGTCTATACGTCGCTTTAAGGAATACGCAGATCGATGCTCATGCTGTTGATCACTGGGTTGTCTGGCCCAGACTCGATTAATTACAGACCGCCGCCATATAGCTGGAATATTGCTGAGGGCGGCGTAAAACTAACTCACTCACTCACTCACTTTGAGGAATACAAAAGCAGTATCATGTCAGGGGACACCAGAAATAGTGTGAGTATGGTTTCATGCCGCTTTAAGCAATTCCAAAAATATCACGGGAACATCAGATATGGGCTTCATCCATTGTACCCATGCGGGGAATCGAACCTGGGTCTTCGGCGTGACGAGCGAACGCGTTAACCACTAGACTAAACCCGGGTACGGGTACGTACGGATCCACACTCGATGCTTGTGAGGCAACTAAGGAATCAGATGTTTGACCTCGGCGGCATATTTGTCATCGTACCGCTCATAACATCAACCACTGGCTTAGTCGGATTGTTTACAGACCACTGTCATAGCTTGTGTATTGTTGAGTGCGGCCTTAAACCACAAACTTTCGTTTTCTTTGCTAACATT
>VKKT01000110.1:83119-96962 GCA_008038995.1 Haliotis laevigata
TAGATTTGCATTGGCTTTCTTGGATATATTTGTTTCATGGTCTGTATGACAGACTAACCCTTGCCCTCCCATCTGAGCTGTCCAGATGAAATCTCGACTCGTCAGTGAATAAAACACAATCCCAGTCTTGTCTCATGAACCGTAGATGCTGGCTGCACCAGGCAAGTGTAAGATTTGTCGAATAACTACCGTTGGGCAAATATTACGTCTCACGGAAAAAGGGGTGGGCAAGGATGCCTATTGCGCAAAGAACTCCAGTCAAAGATGACACTACACAAAAAGACAGTAATAATATCATATTGTAATGAAGGCTTGATTACAGATAATGCAAGTTCTGACTGCACAGTCCAGGTGATACCTAAAATACAATCCACAGGATGAAATGGCTTGTTGTCACCTTGACAGTGCAGGCAGAAAGAGCCATTGTGAAGATACAATTATGAAAATGAACAATAATCCGAGCGATATACAGGATGTGAAGATTCTTTTGGATTATTTTATTAAAGTTATTTATGAACACACTCTTTGGGATTGTGTGCTCACATATGTTCTAATACTGATGTGTATATATATGTTCTTGGTGCATAAATGCAGAAGTCCAGTACTAGGTTTTCATTCGACCCAGAGTCTTTATTCACAAGCGGGGCCAACGAGTGAGCCTATGAGGTCATCAGGTGTGTTTACTTTGAAGATCTGACTGACCCGGGTGTAACAACGAGCCAGTACTTGATCTTGTCCAATAGCACGATTTTGTATTTTGATAACGATGCTGCCAGACTTGTCCACTCATGTTGAAATTATGTCAAGTTTGGGACTACTTGGTGGGGTCAGGTTTTCGAAGCTCAACTTCCTGGAGGTATGAGGAAATATTCCTGCCCCTTAGCTGGTCAGGGTCTGCTTGAGTGGCAACACTATGTCACAATTCTCTCGCAGACATACAAGTCCAATCAGCCTCTTGTGGTTGTTGGATGTCTTGGGATCGTTTAAATCACTTTTTATAGATGAGCGATTGAGACTCTCTTCGTCCCTAGGGGTTCGCTGGACTTTGACATCCCTGTCTCCGATGATTATAGTCTCCACAATTATGACAAAAGCGCCTGACTCTATTTCTCCTACCGCCCTTGGAACGTGGATTTGAGGTTGGAGCATCCAAATTCTTCGAGTCAGATGTTACTTTGACATCATGGATTGCAATGCCTTGAACGTGATGCGTTCTGGACATGACTCCGAACCTTACTCTCCGTGAACATAACATCATCCATCTCGACCTCTTTGACAACGTCAATGAGATCTGGGAGGTCTGGGGATGATCCTTTCGGGAACTTCAGATTCAGGAGTCCATAAACACTTAGGTTCCTGTTGGTAGACCGGAACTGATGAAAGCGTGTGCTGTTGGCATCTTCCCGTCTAACCCCTCCATGGGCCAAAACTTTCTGTAGCTCAAGCTCCAGGCTGATGAGGTATTCTGACGGTCTCTCTGCAGGCCTGGGTGTCATGGCAAAGAACTCTTTCAGTGTGGTCTTTCCGCCATTGTTTCCTAGATACAACTTCCTAGGTAGGTGACGAGGTCCACTGCTGTCTTGTCCTCTCCTATTCCTAATGCCACATCGAAAGCTGGAGAGTAGAGGCTGCCAAGGAGTCTCTGTCGCTTCCCGGTATTCACCACAGTCTTAGCTTGTTTGGCCCATTCTTCAAAGGCTACTTCTCCGGTTTTGATGGGTCCTGTACCGGAGAAGGTCTCCAGTCTGAAGAAGCTGGATGAAGGGCGATCCCAATTCACCAGCACCTGTTGTGGGTCTGGGCGTACAGTGCTACTGCCACGTGCAACCCCAGCACGTGAGCTTGCAACATTAGAGTCTCTAGCAGCTGGGGATTCTGAGTGAGCAGCAGCAACATCGTTTGCCACCAGAACAGGTGTGGGAGTTGTCGGATTTGATTGTCTGGATCCCGTGCTGGTCGTGGCTGATGGAAGCTGTTGTGATAATAGCTGAAACTGTTGAAGCATCTGCGCCCCGATCATCAGGGCAGTCTTCCTGTCTAGGGTCCGATCAAGTGCTGGCTCGATCTACTGCCCTGGCCACGACGTCTTCTAGATGGAATCCTTCACGAACCAACTTCACGCTCATAACATCATTCTCCTCCTCTCTGATGAGTATACTGTCCCCAAGCTTCAGAGGGACCTGAGGGCTGGTGGACTTCACAAGGTGCAGCTGATAAATAGAATCAAGCACCTGGAGAACCCGCACCTTTCCATAGCAAGGAGACAACTCATCCTCAACCGACTCCGCTTTGGTTTCCTCCGGGAGCCCAATTATTCCAATAGACCGCTTGAGGTCAACTTGCATGGACAACATTGCTTCAAAGAGCTCAAGAGTTCGTGAGCGAGGACATGTTCACAAGATCGGAGATGAGGTTGAGGTACTAGATTCTTAGCTGACTGAGGCAACTAAGGGTACGAGTATACTTATAGAATTATGTCTTGTGTGCAAATGAGTGCAGCTTTGACTGTTGAGGAGTACTATGAGCGTTTGCGACACTTTGCCCCTCGTTGGGCGCCAATGTAAGACTTGTCGAATTACTACCGTTGTACAATAGTTACGTCTCACGGAAAAAGGGGTTGGTAAGTGTACCTACTGCGCAAAGTACTCCAGTCAGGGATGACACAACACAAAAAGACAACAATAATATTATACTGTGATGAAAGGCTTGATTACAGGTTATGCAAGTTCCAACAGCACAGTCCAGGTGATACCTAACATACAATCCATAGGTTGAAATGGATTGTTGTCACCTTGACCTTGCAGGCTGAAAGATACAAATATGAAAATGAACAATAATCCGAGTGTTATACAGGATGTGACGATAATACTTATTAGGGGAAACAATATTATCAAAGAATATACATTGTATAAACACAATATTGGTACAAAAGCATAGGTGCATATGTGAGCACACAATCCCAACGAGTGTCTACATAAATAACTTTAATATAATAACCCAAAAAAAATCGTCACCCAAAAATCCCTCCTATCAGGATACATAGAGGATCCCACCTGAGGTGAGGTGAAATTCACTTAAACAGGGGCTAATGGAACATATAAAACTATATATATAAACCAAAAGTGAGGCAATACTTATACCAAGCACACGTGGAATATATGATATGGAAAACCGGTTATAATTGATATAAACAATGACCACGGGCGGACACCTGGCCTGTACAATATATGTGGCTAAGGGAAATGGGGTATGACTGTCTGTTGGATGGACTAGTCCATATGAGGATAGCTCCAACAGAATGTCATTACACCCAGTAGGTACACCACTTGGGGCTACCCAGAATGAATACCTGATTATTGTGTATAAATTGATAACATGTAATAATTGCATATTACTTCATATAAATTACTACAATTTGCACGTATATTATTGGCCATATAATATAATACATAATATTATTATTGAATAAACGGTGACTTCACTTTCACATCAAATGGGGAAACATACTAAATTACGACATGTAGAAATATTACACATTTAACAAGAAATAACTGTGATTAATGTTTAACAGAATTAATTTATATTGTTGCATGATGCTCAATGCCTGTTGGCAACGTTTGATTACGTAACGCCAGTCACCAAGAGAACGAGAAGGTTACCTTTTTGGAAAATAAACAAAGTTTGAAAATTGTAATAATATTCAAATGCTGCATAATTATGCTGTACATGTGCTATTGTCCATCGGTAGTACTTTAGAGATATATTGGATAAGATAACATTAGTTTGCAGTAGGCTTTGTTGTTACAATAAACATGAAGCAGACGACGGACCCTAGTTTTGTTTACATCCGRTGCAGCCATTTTGTAATGCAACCGGAAGGGAACCGAAGAATGCCGAGGGGAGCCGAATGCAGCCACCGTTGTGTGCTGCTCAGTGGAGAGGTCAGCAGTGGTCAGTGAGCGTGACCGCCCCTAATTGCTTCCAGATGATACCATGATGCTTTAACTGAGCACATGGTTTGGAAACAGGGAAAATGATACAGCCACTTTTAATATAGAATACAAGGACAAAAAAGTTCTTTTGTTAACAGCAACAAGTTTTAAATAAATTGAATTTTGAATTTACCAATGAGCCAGAGACAAGTTTGACTGGCAGATCAAATACGCAAGTTACGCTGAAGGGGTCGTTGTCGGCACAGGTACTACAGATACGTACCCCAGGTACGTTTCTGTAAACAGATATGTACCTCTAAACAAAGTCAAAATACAGAAACGTACCCGGTACCCTACAAGGCCATATTCCGCAATCCAAAACCAAGTTGTTCCCGTTGGACTGATTCCGAGTGGTATTCATGTGCATCGTGAAATATCCGTTTCTGTGTATTCTCATTACTTACAWAACGCAATCAAATGTATCTAATACAACAGTATGAMAGTTCCGGTCAAGAATACGACACAATGGGAATGGAATCGTCCTAGGGTACGTTTCTGTTTTCTCATTATGGCCAAGGTACGTTTCTGTATGCAGAAACGTACTTGGGGTACCCTTCTGTAGTACCCGTGCCGACAACGACCCCTTCAGAGCAAGTTACGTAGCATTTCTAGACACACAATGGACTTTACTAAAGTTTTTTCCAGAAGGAAATATATTACAATATATATATGTCATTTATTCTTGCAATTGAGTGCTCGTTTGGGCAGTCACAGATGAGTGGCATTTCGCTAGTTTGGCACAGCAAGAATATTTGATGACAGTGACCCAACACTTGTTTTGAATTTTGATTTACGAAATTAAATAATGCATTAATTTAAATGCAGCGCTCAATTGCTTGTCATGCTAATGAAACAGCTATACATAGGAATTTCACACAGAAGACCTAGTTGCAATTTGGACACAAACTGGTGCTCTTACCTAAACTATAATCAACAGGTTGAATGGCTTGTTGTCACCTTGACCGTACAGGCAGAAAGAGGAAGATTTCAGGTTTGGGGGTCCCACGTTCCCTCTTGCCTCTGTCATGTGACAACATAGCACCTGGGGATTGGCTGAAAAAACTGTTGTTATAATGGATTCCATGGCACCAATGCTTTGATCGAGCCCCAAAACCCTATCAGACGACTGGTAAAGGGCAGGATATTGAGTTACTTGTGCAAGGGACCGGGGCAAAATATCCAGCCCTTACACAAGGATCGAAGTTCACCTTCCAGGGCTCGCAGTCCAGCTGTTCAAGGGTCAATGATCAAGGTTCACGGTACAGGGCTCACAGTCCACGATCAGCAGTTCAAGGGTGAAGGTTCAAGATTCATGTTACAAGGCTCACAGTCCACGATCATCTGTTCAAGGGTCAGGGTTCAAAGTTTACGTTACAGGGCTCACAGTCCATGATCAGCAGTTTAAAGGTCAAGGACCAAGGTTCACGTTACAAGGCTCACAGTCCACGATCACCTATTCAAGGGTCAAGGACCAGGGTTCACGTTACAGGGCCCACAGTCCACGATCAGCGGTTCAAAGGTCAAGGTTAAAGGTTTATGCAACAAGGCTCACAGTCCACGATCAGCGGTTCAAGGGTCAGGGATCAAGGTTCAAGGCTCACAGTCCACGATTAATGGTCCATGTCTCACAGTCGATTCCAACAAAGCACAGTTTTATCGTCCCTGTTATTCAATACCGCCTGTGGTCACCGTTTCCGTGATATCTTCCCCGTTGATACATGTGTCTTGATATAACTACTGGGATGCACTATCAAACTGCTGGTGGGCAAATATGCACTGTAGCATGTAATCTCCCAACTACCCCCTAATATGTCACTTACTCACTCGACTCCCTCCGAACGAATACAGAATTTGTTTTCTTCCCTTTATTTACCAAGAAAATAGCTATTAAGCATTAATTTCATGATATAAGCCAGTTACAATGTATGGTACTGTTTGAAAAGTATTCAAGCAAGGAGACATTGAATTATCCGGCACTCTGTACAATCCGACATTTTTTCCCGGTCCCAGTGAGTGTCGGATTATACAGAGTCCACTGTACTATATTTCATCAAAATTAAAGTGAAACATGAACTTGGAGTGAAGAATGGAGGGGTAAGCCATAACTGGAATTCACATCTTGCACTAGCACAAGGATTCGAACCCGGACTTGCTTCATTTAGGGCTTTAGCATTGCAGAAAGGGCTCGGTCAAAGAAAAACATGGCGGTTCAGGGCCTGTGAGACAGTCTTGACCTCGACGTCATGTGCACCACGACAATAATTACTTCGACCATGAATGACAGTTTTGCCCTCTAAATAATCTATAGACAAAAGATGACTCCACATACTTCTGCGTTAATCTACACGTGACAGCTATTACCATCGTGCATGGGCTGTTTGGGATATATACTAATGGAAAAAAGTAACGGAGCATAACATGAAATTGCATAAAATAAACGTTTTTGGAAAAGATATAAAAATAACCCTAAATAAACATGTAGCAAAGCACTTTGTGTGAAATTTGATGCCACGTATTGCGCGTGGCACGTGCACTTTGTGCACAATGAAATTACTCACTTTTTGCATGTTTTTTTGACACCTGAAGTTGACACACCTGATATTGAAGAATTTAGAACGGTTGATTATTCTCTAGCCTCTAAATGTTGTGGAAACACTTTGAACAGATTTCCTGTGACAGCAGAACATTCCGGTACTCCCCTAGCCAGCTGATTCTCCGGACCTGTCCTCTATCGTGCACGCTTGGGATGAAACAGAGCGACGTTTACGTCAAGTCCAGAATTAGCCACTGGATTGGGACAAGCGTTTGTTCAGACATGGAACAACGTTTAACATTCCCCAAGCATCTCACCAAAATTGCTGTGAAAAATGCAGTAACTACAGAAAGGTTGCTTCTCTCGTTCAAGATGATATTTCTGAAAACACTCATTGAAACACAAAAGGACAAAAGTAACTTCGTTGCTCTCTTGCAATACAGGGCGCAGCATGTAAAAACATTTGGACAATTATAGTTCAAATAACAACAAATATTTGTCACCACAGATTTAAAACGAGCTCCTTCACCTGTGTGCTTCACAAATAAAAAAACACATAGCAAATGAATGCAATGCTCAGGAATGTTTTTCTCTTATCGCTGATGAGGCCACTGATTCTTCAAACAAGGAACAGATTTCCATTTCTGTCAGGTATGTGTCAGTTAATGAGGAAGGCCTCACAATATTAAAGAACTTTTTTTGGATTTGTTGAAGCAGAAAGCACAAAGGCAGCACATTTAGCTGAGAAATTTCTTTCAGAATTAGGTGAACATGGCATTGATAAAAAAAAAATCATAAGAGGTAAGGGATATGACGGCGGTTCTAACATGAGTGGTCATGCCAACGGTGTTCAGGCAATCATTAAACGCCAGTATGCCGAGGTGTTCTATGTACACTGCAAGTCTCACTGCTTGAACCTAGCGCTTGTGCACAGTTGTTCCATTAAGTCTGTGAAAATTATCATGTCCACAGTTCAGGATATCGCTTTTGCATTTTCATATTCAGCAAAGCGTCTTCAATTTTTCGCCATGAGCTTAATTCCAATCAAGAAGTCAGAGAATCAATGGGCAGGAAAAAGAAGATCACTGAACTATGTGAAACACGATGGTCAAGCCGTGCAGATTCTCTATCAACTTTCAAAGCAGCATTTGATGTTATTGTAGATAGCTTGCAAGCACTGGAACAAAATGGGGATTCCAGAGCTAGATCGTTACGATTGTCAATTCTCTCCTTTGACCTTATCGTTGATCTCATTGTTTCACAACATGTCATGCATTACACTGTATAGTTATTGAAACTGTTACAGTCTGATAGTATTGACTTAATTAAAGCTTCCAGTGAGGCTTCAGTTGTCATTAGAAGTATCCGGCAAATCCGTGAYGATGATGATGTATGKCAAGAACTGTTTGACGATGCCTCACAGCTTGCAAGAAAATATGAGCTGGCCCCTAGTATGCCAAGGTGTGTTGGCCGTCACACAATGCGAGACAATGCCCCTGCTCCAACTCCAATGCTGTACTGGAACGGAACTTATACTACCCTCTTCTTGACCACATCTCTCAGCAAATGAAGCAGAGGTTGATTGTACCCAATGGTCGCTTTGAAGCACAGTACTTAGTGCCTAGCTCACTGCACAACCTTACTGATGAAATTGTAGGGAGGATGTTTCAACAATTTGTTGAACTGCGTCAAAGTGACATTAAGCAGCTAAAGGTTGAAGTCCGACGGTGGAAATGCCGTTGGCAGGACGTAGCCATCGAAGAAAGGCCATCTTGTCTGCTAACAACTCTCGACTTTGCCAAGGCGGATCTTWATCCTCACATCCATATGGCCGTGAAAACCTTGGCGACAATGCCAGAGTCCTCTGCAACAGTTGAACGTTCTTTCAGCGCAATGAGACGCATTAAGACTTAACTCAGGTCAGCAATGTTAACTGGCAGATTGTGTGCACTTGCACTTATTCACGTACATCGTGATTTCGTGGTAGACATTAACAAAGTCATTGACATATTGGCACAAGGTCACACTAAACGACTGGCTCTTCTCTTTGACTAACATCTRKGATGACCTATTGTTGCTCTGATAGTTKGTTGAATCCTCTCAGTCGTCATGAGATCCACCTTATGCTTTKAAGTTGAAGTGGTTCATTTACCGAGTTTTCCAGTGTTCTTTAAGTTGTTTAACTTTACTATTTACAATATTTACTTGGTCAGGATCTGCTTGAGTTTGATCCGCTAGTTTAGAGTTAAATTGTATGGTTCTTCATGTTTTACCATGTTATTGAATTTAACTTGTGTTCAGAAAAATGTTTTACTTTTAGATGTGGTATATTCTCCCTGATTTAAAAATATTTCATCATTTGTGCTTGCACTCTGTATTTTCCTGGCTACGCGCCTATCAATCACTGGTGGGCCTTGTCCAGAAACCAGTATTTACAGACGGCTGTTATATAGTTTTACTTGTGCCGACTGCAGAGTAAAACCATATCCAGTCACTTACTCTTCGACTGAGATAAAATGTGCATGAAAAGTTGTTAGTCATCACCTGACCTCAGGTGAACTCGGGAACTTGAAAAGATACAATAGCCAAATGTATCAGAGTGAGTGAGTGAGTGTAGTTTTACACCGCTTTTAGTAACATTCCGTCAATATCACCGCTGGGGACACCAGAAATTGGCTTCACAAATAGGGGGAATCAAACAGGGCCATTGGTGTGACGAGCGAAAGCTTTAACCACTAGACTACCTCACCGCCCTTAATATATCAGAAACACTACCTCAAGTTCAGCATTAAAAAATGTTTTTTTCTTCCTTTGTGGGTGGGGTGGGGGGTGAGTTGATGACGCAGCCTTGAAAAATACTTGAGTAATTACATGTTGTGTCAGCTTGATGTGGGGGAAACCCCAAAGAGACGAAGAAGATTGTTTATTAAAGTGTCACATGTTGTACATCATAAAAAGCATCTTAAAATAGAGTACAACACCCGGCCAATACGGCCTATGAGACACTAAATTGCTTTTAAAAACAGAAGTTAAAATTTGATAATAAATTACTAACAGCTACAGTTGGTGTAACAGTGTAGTATTAAAATAGTGTAATGTTGCTAGGATTGCTAAGTTGGTCCCCGACGTTAGGAGAACAACAAGGTGAAGGTAAATAGAGAAGAGGTAGGTTAACTTGCGCGTTGACGACGCCTAAACATGCGTAGGAGTAAAGCGGTTACTTGTTTAATACACTGGCTATCTTGCATAATGAGAGTAACCTGGTCAACAGGGGTGTACTGGGTAAAGGAAGGGTATACTGCCGTGACAGCGTTCCATAAGTCATATCTGATATCCGAATATGAACTACAACATGCCAAGAAGTGAATTTCATCCTCGACTTCATTGCTGTTACATTTACTTCAAATGCGTTCTTCCAAAGGGGTCTTAGGTCGTTTAAATCTCTCTAGTTCGACCTGTAAAGGTAATGTACCACAACGGAATTTTGCAAATACATGTAAACTACGTTGTGATATGTCCAAAAAAGTGTTGACGTAGCTCACTGTAAAAAGATGTTGCTTAAATAGACGAAATGTGCGTAATTTGTTATCATTCACTTGTCCCCTGTCGTTCCACAGCTCTGAGAGCCATTCCCTATAGTCTAACGTTAAGAGCCATTCCTGCACAGACTTGAGATCTGACCGAGACATGCTGTATACATCAGTGACTGGGAGCTGTAAAGAACTAAGTAGTGACAGTACATTATTATACCATGATTTTCTGAATTTAGTAGACCATTTGTTAATGGCAGTGAGTATTGTACTATGACTGTCAAAATGCAGCTTATGCCAAAATCTCACAATTTCAACTTTGTGTTTGGTAAAGGCAGAACACCAGCCCATTTCCCCCCTGACTGCAATATTTGGAGTCTTACTGTTAACACTTAAAAAGAACCTACAGGCACGGTTTCTGACGGCTTTTATACAGCTGAATTGCCGGGTGCCCCAAATAGAGATGAAGACAGCCAAACTTTCAAAACCTTTAAAGTCACAAAAACAGTATCGTATTCACTTAAAAACCTGAGTGACGCACGATTTTCTCCATACATTTTTTGGGATTAAAAAAACTAAAAATTGTCCAAACTTCAAATCAAAAAGCAACATGTTTCCTATCATCGAATGTCAGCCATTATTTCAGACGTCCAACAACGGAAGGTCACGCGTTCTCTTGTTCACCGTGCGTCTTTAACCGACGCTCTCTCATTTCGACATCAGTGTAATGATTTTAACAAATCGGCCTAATCTTTTTGGCGTCTGCTTTCTGTGTACCTGCTGTTTTTACGCATCTATTTGAGCATGCACGTGCAAGATTCTCCAAACACATGCGCACATTCCCGTTGTGCTCGGCTAACTGATTGAGTTAACTGCGCGCTCTCAAATTGGCAGAGCGCCTCAACAAGTGTTCAATAACTCACTCCGTTCTGTTGTTCAATGAATAATAATCGAAGAAAATGGAGGAAAAAACGCCATTAGGCGTCAGTTAGACAACTGACCATTCCTCAATGTCAAAGCTTATCCATGGGGTGTGAGCTTAAGCAGAATATAGGAGCAGAAGCGACTGATGTCGGATAAACCGGCCGACTGCTCACAGGCCGTTAGCGATGCATTTTGTCGGAGTCTGGTGAAACACAGCCGAATAAAACGTAATTGTAATTGTAAAATATTAAGAAAACCATTATTTTACGTTTACAAAATCGGAGTTAACCTTTGAGAGAAATTCTAGACAGCGTCTGGCATTTCCGATCATGGAGCCTCAGAGCCAATGTTGTCTTGTTACAAGCATCTTTTTCCCAAAAATTTACGATTATTAAAGGGTGTTTTTTTTAACAAACATTGATTTGGCCATAAAAATGAAGAATCCATTTGCACTCTTTGCATGTGAAGATGTCGAGCACGGCTGTATAGTGTTGCATTCATCGCTGTTTTTACTCTCCAGCATCTATTTGTCGCCATCAATAAATGCTGGATAATATAATCAAAGCAATAAGTGGTTACGGTTCTGCAGTTCGTCTCGACAAGCCTAACAATGTTTATGTGTGTATGTTGTTTAGCGCCGCACGCTGAAATATTCTAGCTCTTAACGGCGGTATACCCGTGAAGATCCGGGTTAAAGTTGGTCTTCGGCAACCCGTTCTTGTCGTAGGAGGCGACTAACGGGATCGGGTTGTCAGAATCGCTGACTTGGCTGACCCATGTCATCGTATCCGAATTGCGTAGATTTATGCTCATGCTGTTGATCACTGGATTGTCTGGCCAAGACTCGATTATTTACAGACGGCCGCAATATGGCTGGGATATTGCTGAGTGCGGCGTTAAACAACAAAACAACCAACCAACTACATTAAAAGCACGGCGTGTAAGTAATCGAGTCTGGACCAGTCAAACCTTGAGCGATCTACGCAACTGGGATACGATGACATGTGTCAACCAAGTCAGCGAGCCTGACCACCGTATCCCGTTAGTCGCCTCTTACGAATAGCATAGGTTACTGAAGATCAATTCTAACCCGGATCGTCACGGGTATTGAGGGTAAGCCTGTCCCGGCCGTAACCCAAACGAGGACTATTGACAGCAGCCATCGTGGTCATTTGATCACCAACTCTTATGGCACTTGAAAGTTTATTTTATGATTATAATCTGCATATACTGAAGCCACACTAAACCGGATTAATAAATGTCCGGGTAAACGAATCAAGGATCTGGAGATATATCACTTTCTGAGTGTACCCTCATATTTTCCCAACAGAACTGTCCCGATTAATAGGAGTTCAGATTAATGAGGTTTTACTTGATACGTTATACTTGTACACAGACCTGGTTCTTCAGTTACCGTAGAATACCAATTCCAAGTACCATTTTGGTTAATTTGGAAACAACATAGTCGTATAAGTTGTCTGTTTCATTTGACCTCTGACACACCTCTATATTCCATGGATTGTATTTTGCAAACCTACACTGACTCCACATTGGCAAACTTTATGGATAACAATACCTTCTCTTATTTTGTGAGTGCGACGTTTCGATACAGATTCTTGTACAGTTGTCTATCAGGAATCTTGTACAGTTGTCAAGCAGAAATACAGATAATATTGTCAATATTGTACTTCCCAATTCCTCAAATGTCAATCAAAGAGGTTACACTAACCCCATGGTATCATATGGTATATCGATATCTATCCACATGTTGGACCACAGGTTAATTCTACATGGCCCTTAACCAGCATATTCAAAGTAAACTGGACGCTATCCCACAAGGTACATCCACCCATGTAGGAATGAATGGCGCATTATCTACCCACACATATCACCCTTCTCAGTTCACCCCGCGGAATTTAAATATTAAGCTTTCAACTAAAAGCAAATATTTCAAACCTTTCATTACAGTTCACAACCACCTCCCCAAGCAGAGCAAACATATTCCGATATTGCCGCTAGACAAATGAGAAAAAATCCACTTCCAAAGTCAACAATTCGTTCCATTTCTGAAAGTATTCAGAATACAAAGTCATGCTAGGTTTTCAATGTTTATTAAACAAAAACTGATCCCCCGTCTGTTTTCTCAATACAGAAAAAGACGTTTGGCTTGTAACCTGATCACCCCTAAATCTAGTCGGTTATTCTGTATTGTTAAGACCAGGGGAGGGGTCTATATGGGTTAAGGAGGGGGAACAGACAACGCGGGGGTACTTGAATGAATAGCGAGTTTACTTTGCGGATTTATTACTAAAACACCGTTAGCTTTTCGGCCGCCGCAACATAGGATTGAGCCCTTACGCAAACACAGGTCAACTGAAAATTTGAATTTGAAAAGATAAATATTGTCGTCTGCTTAATACGTGACGTCATAATGGTTTGGGCGGGAGGTCGAGGACAGCGCGTGTCATGTCTTCGGTGAAGATTACAGATAACTATTTACATATCTATGTTAGGGGATTAAGGTATGTGGTAAGGAAATGGAGTTTCTACGTTTTCATTTCAAAAATATTTATTTTAAACCTGAACCCTGACCTGCATGGTTTTACTTCATGACTGTCGGTATTTGCGTTTCGTAAGTATGGAGATTTTGGGTCAAGACACAGTTTCTTTCCTTTAAATGGGCTGGGTAGGCTTGTGGTTTACGCGTTCACCCAACGTTCCGCTAACCCGGGTTCGATTGCTAAAATGTGTTCCAACTGTGAAACCCGTTATTGATGTCGGGCTTTGATCGGGTTTCGATGGATTACTTTTCGTTTGTATGTCGTCTTGTCTCGCACTCAGCAATATACCAGCATTGTGGCGAC